>JAODAL010035198.1:0-43234 GCA_025379985.1 Phyllomedusa bahiana | reverse complement strand
AAACGCTGTTCTATTAAAAAGAGGTATGTGATTTTTCCACCCAATCGAAAACCATCAATCCCGTAGGGGCGTCGCACACACATTCCCCCTGCTCTATTCTATAATATGATTTGCTGGCCGCCAAAATTACAGGAAGCGCCGAAAAAGGCGCGATCTTAATAGATGATGCTCAGATTTTAACCTTAATTATCGAATGATCTGGAAATTTCGATCACCATAAAAACCTTGCCGATTTCAACTTTGTCGATAAAAATCGCTCAACACTAATTATAAATAGTAATTCAAATAGTGTATATTTTTAAAAATACATCTAAAAATTAAATATATCTCATATCTTAATTAATCATAAGGACCTTTATATAACAAAATGAGAAAATGGTAATTTTAAAATGTTTACCTTTTATCCAGCTTCCTCAAGCAGTAAAAAAATAGGAACTTGATGAAGCTTGAGAAGCATTCTTTTTATATTCTACCCTTGGAATATTGTGGGAGTGCCAAGTCATCAGCTTCTCATACAACAGTTTTAGGAAATGTTTTTCATTGGTGCAAAGGCCACTTTTTAGTCAAATTAGGCAATTCTAGACTAACTGGGACTAACAATCATTCATGATGGTACAGTGATCTTACTGAACAAAGTCTACTCAAAATATCCTTAATTGCCTAAATTCTTGATGTCATTTCATTCCATTGTTCTTAGGCTAGTCAACCACCTGGCAGTTATGCCAGGAAATAGTGTAGTGCAGTTATTTTTCTTCTTGCTTTAGAACATATACTTGATGACTTCACACGGCTTATTTCGCCGCAGATTGGCGCTGTACTCCGTGCCGGATTTGCGATGCAGTACGCCGCCAATCCGTTGGAGTAATTACGGTAAATCACTGTTCTCATAGATTCCGTCGCTCCTACCCGCTCGGCGAATCCGATGGGCGGTGAGAAAGTGACATGCTCATTATCCAGGCGCAATATGCGCTGTGGATAATGGAAGTCTATGGGGCCGGGGGGCCGCGCCCCCGCACCCGCCCCTTATTCAAGCCGTAATTGCGAGCGCAATCCGGCTCGCAATTACGGCTTGAATAAGCCGTCTGAACGGGGCCTAAGAAGCAGATCAGCGCAGTAGAAGGTGTGATACAGTGGTGTCATTATACATCCTGTGACGCTGGGTCTTCTTGGCCAGAAGATACTGGGAGCAGTGTCCTGGCGTAAGTGGCATGATGACGTCACACCCCTCATGCCAGAGTTACTCAATGGGAGAATGTGGAGAGGTGAATATCATGTTTTAAATATATTAACAACAATGAGGTGAATATGGCATTTACAGCAAACTTTGGAGGTGATAGTGTAGTGTATCTCAATGTTGAAATCGAGATTACAGATGTAGGAATTAAAACAAAAGGATATAGAAAACCAATCGCAACGAATTCACTGTTACATATGGAAAGTTTTCATCCAACATATGTAAAGAAATCTCTCCCATATGGGCAATTTTTAAGATTGAGACGTAACAACAGTGAATATGGGGATTTTGTGGAACAATCAGTTGAATTAATGGAAAGATTACGACAGAGAGGATATGATGAAGAGAGTATATCTCAGGCGTTTTCAAAAGCAATACATCAAGATAGGAAGAAATTGATTTTTCAAAGAAGTAGAAAAAGAAAGAACGTAGATAGATTTGTTTTTAATTTTGAATATAGCAATTTATCAGAACTGGTGAAAAATTCGATCAGAAAACATTGGCATATGTTGATAGCGGATAGTGATTTAGGAGATAAAGTGACACATCCCCCGTTAATATCGTTTAGGAGGTGTAAAAATCTACGAGACAAATTGGTAAACAGTAAATTTGTGGAAATGAGGAAGGATAATTGGTTGCAAAGTTGTATCCCAACTGGAAACCATAGCTGCGGTAACTGTACTTTATGCTCAAAAATAGTGAAAGATAAAATAATTTTTCTAGGTCCCATAAGACACATAGTTAAGGATTTTATGACATGCAAATCCAACTATGTAGTATATGCTATTTGGTGCACATGCAATCGCTACTATATCGGAAAGACCATCAGACCACTGTATAAAAGGATAAAAGAACACATCTATTCAGTTAAAACAGGGAAAGGAGTTCCACGTCTTATTAACCATATATGTAATGAACACGGGGGCGACACCTCAGTAATTCGTTTTGCAGGTATTGAACGTATAACATCAGCAGGAGTTTTTGTAGATAGACACACTAGACTCTTACAAGCAGAATCAAAGTGGATACTGAAAACAGAGGCACTTGGACCTCTAGGTTTAAATGACAGGAATGACTTGTCTGTGTTTTTATAATGTTTTTAGATGTATGTGCACATTGGTGAATTTGTACCAGCAGGTGAAGGGTACTTTGGGAGTGTTAAGAGGCATGGATTTGCTTCCTCCCGTCATGCCTTGAGAAAGC
This sequence comes from Phyllomedusa bahiana, assembly GCA_025379985.1. Lineage (NCBI taxonomy): Eukaryota > Metazoa > Chordata > Amphibia > Anura > Hylidae > Phyllomedusa > Phyllomedusa bahiana. The sequence goes on along the minus strand of JAODAL010035198.1, from coordinate 40,797 downwards.
GCTAGTCAGTGCGCGAAAACGGCCGTAGGCTGAGGTGGATGTGCTTGTTTCCCATGTAACGTGAGTGTTTATAATAAATCTTTACAAAGAAGAAGATTGGTGAGTGCCGCTTACATTCTTTACTACTTGGATAATCATTGGGACTTTTCTATTTGAAGCTGAGCACCACTGAAATTGGAATATATGCTGGGTTGTTTTATGAGACACTAAACATATGGAGTGAATTCTGGGTGTCGGTGCCGCTGATTACCTTGAGCTCTTGTTGTATTCATAGACAATTCTTTGAAGGCTGAGCACGCCACTATTACTTATTATAAACTGGAACAATGAATAACCGATTGAAGATATGGCTACATGGCAACCTCGGTAACACTGTGAACTACAGGAAGGGAAGATATAGCACTTTTTTTGCGAAGTGCATTATCCAGATGAAATTAAAGTATTGTGTACTCGTAATTTGAGTCGAGTATTAACCCTTGCTGAAAAGGAAGACGTTTGTTTTGGATTAATAAAAACACTGGAATCTTATGTGAGGAGGGTGAACGGTCTCAAGAGGTCTCCGTGTTTTTAAAGGACATTTTCACAATATCAAGTTGATGTGGGAATTGTTGCTCAGTGGAAACAAGCAATATCGAACATTCCCTGAAATTAAACTCACCTGGTTCTGACAAGTTCTATAAAAGAATATGATTCAAGATATGTTCAAAATTGGAGACAGCCTATTGGATGATCTAAAACGCGTTTGACTGATCACAATGGCTAATGTTTCTGAAGAAAATGAACAGTCTTTAGTACCGATTCAAATGAGATTAAAGAAAAGAAAAAAAAAAGATTAAATTTGTCTGGGACAAAAATATAGACTTTGGCAAGAGATAGAGTGTTCTCATGGAAAAACAACAAACAATTGGATACAGGCTTTAAGAGCAGGAGCCAGAGGGAGAACATGAAGAGATCGCGTCCATTGTTGAAAAAAACGGAGTTTTACTGGTGCAACTGTTTCTGGGTCAGATTCCAGACAATGGAAGAAGGACATGGAAGTACTAAACATGCGGGACATATGTCACAAGAGAATTCAAGCCATATCATCAAAATTCCCCTTTAGGCGGCGAATCCGCCGGGGGGGGGTTGGTCGAAAGAAGACAAGTTACCCTTAAGAAGAGGGCGGGTGGGTGGTCGGTGCAAGAGGAAGCGGTCTTCTTGGAGATGGTTAGAGTCTGCTCCTCCTAATTCCACAAGCAGCAAATATGGAGGAAGTAACCAATGTCATTAATATATTCTGATTTGGAACTTAACAGAGGTAGACAAAAACTCTCTTAGCTAAGGGTTAATTTTTGTATTTACCACATCCTTTTGATTTATACACAATTACAACATTATTATTTATTATTATTATTCTTATTTATTTTTTGAGCGCCTTGGTTCCAGAGCGCTGACATTCAGGTTTCATACATTTGAGAAAAATTAATTTTACATAAGATTTTTTAAAATGAACAACGGTGGTAGATCTGGGTTGATATATGTGCTAGGTGATATACTACGTAATGTGAATTGGTTAGGTTTCACAATGGGCACTAATTAGGTCTATACAAGATCGTATATAGCAATGGATCTTTTAGATTACTGGAAAGAAGATGCCCTACTGAGGTTCGAAGAAGGAGAAGATTTCAGGAGGAGGTGGTAAATCACATTTTTTTCCCCCCATTGTCACCGGGCTCGGATCTTTCTCTCTCTTTTATGAGCCTGTATTGAGAGATCTGAAGAGGCATTAATATTCCTAGTTTGGAATATTAATCTGGGAGTTTAAGAAGAGAGGCATCATTGGAGAAGTAAGATCCAATAATGAAATTATTATAAATAAAGCCCGTCTGACAAGGGGGGAAATATTGTAATTTGAATAAACAATACTTATGTAGAGGAGGCAATTGACAGCTCGTTGATTAGGATGACATTCGGAGTTGTCAAAGGACCTACAGAGAGAACTTTAAGGGGCTATTGAAGATATTATTTAGACAAAGGAGTTAGAGAGTAAGTTCATCTCCCAACAAATTGTTTAGGTGAAATTGTTTCCAAACAAAAGTTTTATCGTCCATATGGTATTTTTTTACGAAAGTCCATAAAGATTTTGCAACCACCCTTCGGGTCGCCCCATAGTAGTAGCATTGGTTCCATCACTGAACCCATTTCAGAGTATTTTAGTTGGGTTGGTAAGACCTTTAATTGAAAAAATGTCCCTTCGTTTTTGCTCGACACAAAAACATTGTTGCTACAATTAGAAAATTTCAGGTGGATGGGGTACAGTTGGCAACACTTTGATGTTTCAAGTCTGTACACCCGTATTGCTCACATGAGGTTGGCATCAGAGCAATGAAATCATTTTTGGAGAGATCTAATAGGGATGGTCAGCATATTGAATATCTATGTGAATTGTATAAATTTGTTTTTGGAACATAATGATTTATGTTTCGGCAAGTCAATGGTACATTCAATGTAATGGCACGCATGGGGACGCCCAGGTTGCGCCGACCCTGGACAATATCTTTTGCATCTATTGGGAAGAGCATTTCATTTATAACATAAAAAACCCTTATGTCAAATTTATTAATCACTTGGTCGAGATTCTCGATGATCGTGTTGATTATATGGTCAGGTAAACGAAATTCGAATTAAAGACTTTATTAAATATATTAACAAACAATGAGGTTGAATATGGCATTTACAGCAAAACTTTGGAGGTGATAGTTGTAGTGTATCTCGATGTTGAAATTGTGAAGACAGTGTAGGATTAAAACAAATGGATATTAGAAACCAATCGCAACGATTTTCACTGTTACATATGGAAAGTTTCATCCAACATATGTAAAAAATTCTCCCATATGGGCAATTTTAAATTGAGATGTAGACAACAGGATTATGGGGCATTTTGTGGCACAATCAGTCTGAGATTAATGGACGATTGGACAGAGTGGATATGCTGAGGAGAGTATATCTCAGGCTGTTTTCATGCAATACATTCAGGGTAGGAAGAAATAGATTTTTCAAAGATAGTAGAAAAAAGAAAAAACCGAGCCGAATGGCAACATACAGAAGAACGTAGATTGATTTGTTTTTAACTTTAAGATTATAGCATATTTTTATCAGAACTGGTGAAAAACTCGATCAGGAAAACATTGGCTTATGTGTTAGCGGCAGTGATTTAGGAGAAAAGTGACACACCCCCCCGTATAATATCGTTTGGAGGTGTTAAAAAATTACGAGGAAAATTGGTAAACAGTGACATTGGTGGACTATAAGGAAGGATAATTGGTTGCAACGTTGTATCCCAACTGGAAACCTTTGCTGCGGTAACTGTACTTTTTGCTCCAAAAAATAGAGTTGAGAGATAAAATAATTTTTCTAGGGTCCATAAGGACACATAGCTATAGAGGATTTTTATGACATGCCAAATTCCAACTATGTAGTATATGCTATGTGAGTGCACATGCAATTCGCTATTATATCGGAATGACCATCAGACATTGTATAAAAAGGATAAAAGAAATCAAATATCTATTCAGTTAGAAACAGGGATAGGAGTTCAGTTTTATTACCTTATATGTAATGAACTAGGGGGTGATACCCAGTAATTCGTTTTGAGGTTATTGAATCGTTTTAACATCAGCAGGAGTTTATGTAGATAGACTAAAGAGCTCTTACAAGCAGAATCAAAAGCGGATACTGAAAAACAGAGGCACTGGACATCTAGGTTTAAATGACAGGAATGACTGTGTCTGTGTTTTTTATCAATGTTTTTAGAGTATGTGCACATTGGTGGAATTTGTACAGCAGGTGATAGGGTCTTTGGGAGTGTTAAAGAGGCATGGATTTGACTTCCTCCGACATGCCTGGAGAAAAGCGCTAGTCATGTGCGCGAAACGGCCGTAGGCTGAGGTGGATGTGCTTGTTGCCCATGTAACGTGAGTGTTTCTAATAAATCTTTACAAAGAAGAGATTGGTGAGTGCCGCTTACATTCTTTACTACTTGGATGTCCTGTTTTAGTGGCGTCTCCACGGCCGCCGGGGAACGGCTTTTCAGATGGTTCTGTTTGGGCAGATGTCTAAAGAGATTTTGTATTGTTAGTTTCTGAATCTCTTGTTGTTCACGGTTGGGCTGTGAAGACTCTTGCTCTGAGCCATAAAACTAGAAATGAAAATGATAAATCAGTGACATAGGCACATAAAAGGGGTTGTCCAGCGAACCAAAAACAAAGTTTGTTTTCATAAAGCCCTTATTCATTAAGGGGATGCTTTCTATTTTTCATTGCTTTTCTTTTGCTGTAAAAATCTCCCTTCACCGGGGGCGAAACTAAGAACCGGGGCCCCTAGCAAACTTTTGGATGGGCCCCCCCCCACCCCAAAACCACGACCTTTTCCCCCGGCTTGCTGTTGATAAGGGTAGTTTAATACAAGGGCAAATACCCCCCAATACATATCACCCATCATACTGCTCCCCAACCCAAATTTCCCTATCCCAAAAACCAACATTACCAATAACGCTATTAATAAGGACCTGATTATACCCCCAAACACGCCCAAAAATTACCACCCATAGGACTGAAAAATTTAAACCCTACACTATTACTGATCAGTAAAACAAAACCAATACGGTCTAATAATAAAAATTATAAATAATTTATGCCTTTAAAGGGGTTTTATTACTATTGTACCAGGCCCCTTGCAGACTGTATATAACCACCATAAGTGACCAATTTAGGGGTAAAACCAGCTGTACACACCCCTGTGCAGGACATATAAGTGATTACAGTGCAGTTTCATCTTTTGACTCACAGGGGACTTTTTTCTGACCAGTCGTTACTTTTTCTTTTGTTCTGCATCCGGTCCAGTCCACCTTTTTTGATGAAATCTCCCGACCATTGTCCCTGCAATTTAGACACAATATCTTAAAAATCCTGACTTTTCCGCACCTCCCCCCCTGGCTAATGGGGGGCCATTTAGGAGGGGGCTTAGAAAAGGAATTATTGGGGGCCCCCCAAAAAGGCAAGGGTTTTGGTTAGCCAATAGAGTGCCCCCTTTAGGAAAAATTTTTGGTACTATAGGGGGGGCCATACAGGGAGACAGGGGTTAGGTGGGGTATAGGGGGCCTATAGGGTGGGGTTTTGGGAGCTAAAGGGGCCCCATATAAACCGGCCAAAGGGTTGTGGGGGGAAAACAGGCAGGCTTGTGGGGGTATACGGCAGGTATATAAGGGTGTAGAGGGGAGGCATTTTGGGGGCTGTAAAAGGCAGGGTTTTGGGGGTGTATAAACCGGGAGGCATATAGGGGGGGCTGTATAGGAAACCCGGCAGATAGGGGGCGGGATAGGCAGGAAGCAGGGAGATAGGGGGAGTTTAGGAGGCAAGAGGCAATAGGGGGGGGTATAGGCGGCCGGGATATAGGGGGCTGTATAGGCAGGCAGGGATATAAAGGGGGGGGGTTTTAGGCAGGCAGGCATAAAGGGGGGCTGTAAAGGAGGCAGGCATATAAGGGGGGTGGAAAAGGCAGGGAGGCATATTGGGGGCTTTTATAGGCAGGCCCTAAAGGGGGCTTTTAAAACAGGGAAATGGGGGCTATAGGCAGGGCCCTATGGGGGGTATAGGCCCGGTATTTTGGGGGTTTTTAGGTAGGCTTTTGGGGGCTATAGGCAGGCAAATTGGGGGGGTATTTGGGAGGCTTTTGGGGGGTATAGGCAGGGATAAGGGGGGGTAAAGGTAGGCATAGGGGGGTATAGGGAGGGGATAAAGGGGGGGTAAAGGCAGGCATATGGGGGGTATAGGTAGGCATATGGGGGGCCCATAGGCAGGCTATTGGGGGGGATAAGGCCCGGCATAGGGGGGCTATAAACCCGGCATAAAGGGGGTTAAGGCAGGCATATGGGGGGGTATAGGCCGGCATATGGGGGGGTTTTAACAGGCCCTATGGGGGGCTTAAAAGGCAGGCATTTTTGGGGGCTATAGGGAAAGGGAAAATGGGGGGAAAAGGGGGCAATATGGGGGGTTTTAGGGTAAAGGGAAATGGGGGGCTATAGGCAGGCAAAAATGGGGGGGGTAAGGGGGCATATGGGAGGGTTTGGGAGGCTAAGGGGGGGTAAAGGCAGCATATTTGGGGGGGAAAAGGCAGGGTTTTGGGGGGCTATAGGCCCCGGGAAATGGGGGGTGTGGGAGGCATATGGGGGGGTAAGGCCAAAGGGTTTTGGGGGCTTTGGGGAAAACATAGGGGGGCTTAGGGAGGCATATGGGGTAGAATTAAAAAAAAAGAAACAACTTAAAACCCCCTCGGGCCCCGCTCCCCCGAAAAGCGCCGCCCCCGGCTCCCCCTGCTGCCTCCCGGGAGCCTCTGCCGTCAGCGCGGGGATGTGACGTCCCCGCGCGCGCCCAAGGTTTTCCACTGGGGCCGGCAGGGGGGGGTAACAGGGGCGGGCGACGGGCCCCTCCGTCCCCGCTACACCCGGGAGCGCTGGGCCTTTTGAACGCTGGGCCGGGGGGCCCGGGGGTTAAAAGGGATTTAAGCGGTGGGCCCCGCGCTCCCTGCCCGCCGCAGTGAATGTTTTAAATTTCCCGCCGGCGGGGCCCCCGGGCGGCATTACCGGGAAGCGGGGCCCGTAGCAGCCCGCCCCCGGGGGCCCCCCTTTAAAACGGGGAGGGGGCCCCGTACAACTCTACCCCGTACCCCGGGGGATTTTTTCCCCCGCCCTTTACCATTTTAGCACGCAATTCCTGTTTAAAAACTGTTTTCCTTTACTATATAAAACTATAGCTACAAGACTACAGAACTCCAAGGTTGCACAAATCCTGGTTGCATTAACTAATGCATGTCTAGTTTTATTGCTGGAGTTTCCATGGTTAACATAGCAAGAGTTTATCTGCTTCTTTTTTTGTTGTTTTTACAATGGATGAGTTGTACTATCCTGGTCAACAGAACCTCTCAATATTTCCCTCTATATATTCAAATCTTTTCACTGGTCCTATAAAATAGAAAAAAAAGCCCCGCTTTAGGGTTTAGTGCATCAGTGGGAAAAGGGGGTGTTAGAACCTTATTGATTTTGCCCTTTACAAAACCTGGCACGGAAAGGGTGCCTTTTAAAACAAAAGCATATATGGGAGGGCCCATTAGCCCCAAAGTAGGCTTAAAAGGTTTTCCTTTCAGCCTCCATTGGGTGGGTAAATGAAACTATACTGCAAAAAATAGTATGGAACAGCAAAGTAGACTCTGGACATTAAAGAGTATTTTGCAATGGGTCTACATGGGTGACATATCACACTGTATGTCTATGCTGTGGAATACACTGCTGCACTACTGCATTGTGTACTGCACATCGGGAGTTTTTTCCATTGTACATGCTAAGTCAGTTTATAGTAAGGATTTATTTCTTTGATTGCTGTTGCATGTTTATGTGGTATCCCAATAGCCTTTCTTCTGCTGCTGAGTGAACTGCTTGTTGTGTGGCAGTAGATCTGATACATTGTGAGTTACAAAATGTATACTGCATTAATATGTGCTTATACTGAGGATTAACTAATGTGCAATAATGTGCTTTGTAATTTGCTGCCACCTAGTAGCCAATGTCTGCATATAAGAATTAGGTTTTCACAATCAATCAATATCAGTTGCTACTATAAAGTACCAAAATAATGTGGGAGGAGTCTCCAAGCTCTGCCCTTCCCCCCACACACACACACCACTAGGCCGGAACCAACGGTGGATCTACACAATATCGCGCACGGTATTCCCTATTTCTCCCTATACCTATCCAGTCCACATGGAGGGAACAATTACATTGCTCTTTCAGAAGATGATAATCTTGTCTATCAAGGGAGATGAAGCTGCATACTGGCTTATATATGTGCCTCTGGTGAGAGCTAGTGCAGTGTGACATTCACATCACAAATGTAGGCGGTCCTACCTCCTGTGATAGGAAATGGTAGTGCAAAGTGATTGTGAGTACTTAAAGAGAACCTGTCATATAGATTACGCCGCCCTTTCTGAGGATATCATAAGCCAGTGACAGACCTGCTGTTTCCAGTGCTGTGCCCCCTTATTCTGTAAGTTTGCACCGTTTAAAGAGCATTAATGCTGAAATTTTGGCATTTTTTCCCCAGCTAAAAAAGAGTCCGCTTATTAAAGAGCGGGTTTGGGGGGGGGGGGGGGGGGGGGGTTACCCCCGCCCACCCAGGCTAGCCCCACCCACCTGACATTTAAATTCACAGGGTTTCACCTTTTCCCAAAGAAAAAGGGAAAACCCTTTGAGGTGGGGGGGGCAACCTCAGGTGGGGGGGGGCTTTTGAACTAAACAGTTTCATTTAAATTACTTTTTATTTTGGCTAAAAACCTCCCCCAATTTATGGCATTTTTAAAAATTTTAAAAAAAACCACCGGGCACCTTACGGGAAAAAGGGACACAGCACTGGAAACAGCGGGCCCTGTCACAAGCTTTTTGCTTGTCCTCAGCAAGGGGGGAATAATCTATGGACGGGTTCCCCTTTTTTAAGATTTTTTTCCCAAAGGGGGAAAGCAACACGTAAAGGGTTCCCCCTCCTTTTCAGGGGAAATTTTTCTTGGATTTGGGGTCTTCCTTCTTATCCCGAAAAAAAGGAGTCATCTCTTACCCAAATTTTTCCTTCATAAAAAACCCTTTTAAAACCCCTTTTTATAAAAAACCCATAAGTGGGGAAACATCCCCTTCTCATAATTGCAAGGCAAAGGGTGAACCCCCTTATTTAAACCCCCTTTTCCCCAAAAAAATAGGGGGGTTGGAAACCCTTTTCCCAAAAAAAACCCATTTTCAAATTAAATTTTCCTTCCCATTAAATCAATTTAAAAGAAAGTGTCAAACTGTTCTAAACTGCACCCCCATGGGCAACCCCCAACACCCAACCTCATACAATAGGATGCCCCGGGGGTTTCCTAGCCCTGTCCCCAAATGTTCAAAACCCCCCCTTTGAAAATTTGGGGGAAAGGGAAAGGAAGCGTGAAGGGGTCCAGTGCCCACTCCAGCTACTGTGACAATTTTTAACGAGCCCTTTTGGAACTATAAGTCTCAGTTTAAAACCCAACCAAAAAATATTTTAGGGCCCTTTTTTTCCCTGGCCGAAACCATTTATACGGGCCAAAAAAAGTTTTTAAAACCAAAATGTTTTTTTCAAAACAAAAAATTACATTTTCTCTTTAATCGAACGGACTTTTGCTACTTTTTGGGTTTTCTTTTTTTTTCCCTACCCAATTTTTTGTTTTTTTTACAACTCTTCCCTTTGGGGCTTTTTCAAAAAACTTTTTGGGTGTCAATTTTTTTCATTCACTGACAAAAAAAAATTGAACAATCGCAAATATCTATTGAACCCATGGAAAAAGTGTAAAACTCCAAAAAAAACCCTGGGAGATTTTTATTATATACTCAAGCAAATCGACCCTTTTGGAAACCCAAATTAAAATTTTTACTTTTTACATTTTATATAAATTTTAAAAAATACCCATGTCCTTCATTTTTATAGTCTAGAGGCCTTGTTAAATGAAACTTGAACTTTCTTACAAGTGAAAACATAAACCCTGTTATCTTTATATTGTGATGTGGGAATTGGATACTGTCAATTGGACTCTAGTCTACTTTATGGTATTTAAGGGGGTCGAGCATTTTAAAATTATTTGTAGGCAAAAGTGGGGTCTTTTCACTTTCAATTTTGCATAAGGTTAACTGCAACTAAATCTCTTTTGCTTGCTTTACACAACATTTGAGTTTTGCATTCAGCAGTATCATCTAAAGAGGAACTGTGGCCGTTCCTGAAATGTCTATCTTAAAAAATACTTGTGCTCCCTAAAAAAATTGGGTATGTCAAAAACGGTTTAAAAAAAATGGCGCTTTTATTTCCCCAAGCTCCTTTTTAAAATTTCGCCCCGGGTTTAAAAATTTGCCCCTTTTTATCCGAGCAAAAAAGCACGCCTAAAAAATTTTACAGTCCCCAACCAAAAGCCCCTCAATAGAAACAGCAATGGTTTTTACGCGCCCGTCCCCCCCCAAAAAACGTCAATAAACGATTGGGTATTGTACCCCGTTGGGGGAGAATTGACATTTCAATTTTAGCCTTCCTAAAACTTCCGCTGACAATGCCCCCCTTCTTTGGGGGGGGGCCGCGGGGTTTTTCCCCAAAACCCCTTTTAAATTGGGGCCATATTTAACCCAATAACCCTGGACATAGCCTTACAAACCCGGAGTAATCTTTTTTTTAACCCCCTCTCCTTTTCGTGCCTTTTTTTAAATTCCCCCCTTTAACCCTTAATTTCCCCATAACCCCGGGCATTAACGCCCCTTTAAAGGATAATACGCCCGGGGATCGGCCAACCCTCAAAAACAGAGTTCCCCGCGATGGGGGCGCGGGGGTGTCAGCTGTAAATTACAGCTGCCCAACCCCGCGGGTTTTAGAAACCCGACCCCGGGATCCCCCAAAAAACCCCTTTTTTTAAACGCCAAGGGATCGGGGTCGAAATTTAACCCCCCTTAAGAAGAAGCAGGAGGAGATCCCCCCTGCTCTCGTCCGGGGAAAAAGAAAGCGCAGGGAAAACCGGGTGGGGAACCCGGTCCCAAGCCCTGCCCTCTGACAGACAGCACGGAAGGCAAAAAAAAAAACCCCCTCCGGTTTGTTGGCGTCCGTTTCCCGGGCCCCTGCCCGGGGGCCCAAGGCCCCGGCATGTGACTGACATTTTGAAAAGGAACCATCTTTACCAAAAACTATGCACTGATTCCTATTGAATGAGAGATCTAAAGATCCTCATCAAAAAATCCCCTAGGGGAAAAATAAAATAAAAAAATGTGAAAAAGTAAAAAAAAAGGGTAAAAAAAAGGGGAAAAAACAAGTAAAACACAAAAAACAAAAAATAAAATAAAAAAACGTAAATCCCCTTTTTTTCCCCCTTTTCCCAAAACGCCAACCCCCCCCAAAAAAGATCAAAAATAAAAAAAAAGGTCCCCCCATTTTTTGGTACCCCCTGAAAATGTTAAAATTTCCCAAAATTCCCGTACGGTGAACCCTTTTAAAAAAAAAAAAAAAAACAATCACAAAATTTAAAATTTTTTTTTCCCCCCCGCGAAAAACATAAAAATGGAATAAAAAACCCCCGAAACCCCAAAAAAAACTCCTAGAAAGGGCCAAAAAGGTTGTCCCCAAATAAAACGTCAGTTTCCTTTCCGGCAAAAAAAAAAACCAAAAGCACCCTTTATAACCGGAAAAATAAAAAAATGTATAGCCCCTCAAAGAAGCGTGCATAATAAATTTTTTTTTAAAACAACAAAAACACTTTTTTTTTTAAAAAGGGGTTTTCCAAAAAAAAATAAAAAAAACTATAAAAATAGGGTATCGCCATAATCGTAAGCACCCAAAGAGAAAAGCAAATTTTTTTTTTTTTTTTATAAAGGATACTGCACGGTGGGGGCCCTTTTAAAAAAAAAAAAAAAAAAAAAACACAACGGGTTTTTTGCAGTATTTTTTTTTCCCCCAACCCTGGCCCCCCAAAAAAAAGGGAAAAAAAAAGCATAAAAAAGCCTTTTTTCCCCCCAAAAAAAGATACTAATAAAAAACGCAAACCATCTGCAAAAAAAAAAGGGGCCCCTCCCAAAAGCTCCAACCAGAAAAAAAAAATTAAAAAGGGCTCTCAGACTATGGCGATGAAAAAACAAAATTTTCCCCTGGTTGAATAAAAGTGTTTTTATTGTTTTAAAAGGGCAGTAAAACATAAAAAAAAATACAAATTGGGTATTGGGTTGAAATTTGTTTTTAAACCTCCCTGAGTAAAGCTCCCCAAGCCCATATAAAAACCCCGTAAAAGTGACCCTATAAAAAAATTAAAAAAAAAAAACACCCCAAGGATTGCTTTTATTTTGTTCAAAAAAACTCAAAAAAACCCTTTAATAAAAAGTAACATAGCATCATATGCACCCCAAAAAGGTCCCAAAAAAAAAAAACTTAAAACTCACCCCCGCAAAAACCAAGCCCAAAACACACCTTCTCCCACACAAAAAACCCCAAAATAAAAACAAAAGTTAAAATGGCCTTTTCAAGAAATGGGGAACAACATAAAAAACGAAAAAATTTTTTATAACGTAATTTCAAACTTTTGTAAAAGAAATTTAAAAAAAAAAAAAACTATATAAAAATTTTATATCATTGTAATTGTACCGCCCCCCATAGTAAATTTATCAAAAACTTTTTACCTGCACAGCAAATGCTTTTAAAAATTGAAATCAAAAAAAAAATGCCCCGAACTGCTTTTTCCCCCCATTTTCATTGCCCAATCAAAAAAAAAAAACTATGGAAACCCCTTTTTCAAAAAAAAAATGCACAGTACCCCCCCTAAAAGAAAATCCCTGATGGGTTGAACCCAAAAATGGGGCATTTTCTGGAAAGGTTTTTTCCCCCTGTTTCTTACTTTGGGGGGTTTGAAAATGCGACATGGCCCCACCAAAAAACCCGCTTCCAAAAGCCAAATAGCGCTCCCTCCCTTGTAAGCCCTGCCCCTGGGGCCCAAACAGGGAGTTTACAAAACCCCCATTAGGGGATTTGCCGAAAATTGGAAAAAATTGCTTAACAAAGTTTTAGGCCCTTTTTTTTTTCCCGGGTTCCTTTTAAATATGAAACAATTTTAAACTAAAATTTCAATTTTTTGAAAAAAAAAAAAATTTTTTTTTTAAATTTTTCCCCCAGCCTTAAAGCAAAAAAAAATTTTGTGAATCACCTTGGGGGGGGGGCTATATACTCACGCACCCCTGGAAATATTCCCTTTAAGGGGGGTAAATTTTCCCAAAAAGTGGGCTATTAAGGGGTTTAAATTTAAATTTTAGAAACCTTAAAAGGGGTCCCCAAAAACCCGAAAAAGGTGCCTAAAAAAAAATCTATTAAAATGAACCCAAGTATAGAAAAAGCTCCCCTATTTTTGGGCTTAAGGGTTGAGTCAAAAAAGCCAAAGGGCCCCAATGGGGTTCTTAAAAACGGCAGACCTGGGGGGAAATTTATATTAGTTGGGATTTAAAACCCGGTCACATTTAAACCAAAATTTCCCGTGAATAATGGATAAAAATTGAAAATCCTGCCAAAAAAAAAATGAAAAAAATTTAAATTTTTACCCCACTTTGCTTTAATTTCTGTGGGAAAAAATGAAGGGTTTTTCAAAAATTCCTAAATAGTGTTGTAAATAAATTAAGGGTCTAGTTTCTCAGATGGCTCACTTATGGGGGATCTAACATGCAGGCCCCCCAAAGCCACGTCAGAACTGGGGTGGGGCCCAAAAAAAATGGGAAAATTTTCAAATTTTCTTTTAAAATGTGAGAAAATTACTACTAAATTTCAAAACCCCCCTAATGTCGTAAAAAAAAAAAAAAAAACATTTAAAATATAATTTCCAACCTTTTATAAAATATGGTAAAATTGCAATTTTAAACTATTTTGTGGGGAATAAATTTTCTGCTTTTCACGCAGAAATTTTTGGGAACTTTCCCAAAACCCCCAAATTTTTCCCCCAAAATTTTCAAAGAAATTTTGGGTATTTTTTTACAAACAAAAAAAGGGTTTTAAAGGATAAAATTTTTTTACAAATTTTAAAACACAATGTGTCCACGAGAAAAAAAACTCGAATCACATGAATAGGTAAAAAAAGGGCAAAAAGTTTTTCCACAATAAAATTTACACAAAGGGCAATTTCAAAAATAGGGGTTTGTTCCCGGAAAAGGGGCCCAAAAAAGGCTGGGGTTTCCCTTTAAAGGGGAAAAGAAATGCGTTACTAAAAATTTTTAACTTGGGTTTTACCAATTAAATATGTGTCCCCTGCAAAATTCTGAAAATTTTTCAATTTTAGTGCTGACAGAGCAGTTTCACCCAAACCTTTGAAAGCTTTGGGTTGGGAACATCCCAAATGACAAAATTTAGTAATACATTTCTAGAGGAATTAAAAGAAGAAAAAAACACAACACAAGTTTAAAGATGCTCCCGGATTGTTTTTTTCACAGGAAACAAGAATTTAAATAAAACCCAAAATGTCAGGAGGGCCCTCTTTAAAAATTGGGAAAAAATTTTTTGCCATTGACTTGGGAAAAAAAGATAGACCAGAATGGGGGGACCCAAAACTGAGGCTTTTTTAAAGAAGGACAATTTTTGGGGACATCCAGAAAAAAAAAAAATTTAACTTTTCAGTTCTTAAATTTTTTTCTAAGTTTTAAAACGCATTAGGGCTTTTACAATTTTTTCAGAAAAGTTTTTCAAGCAGATTTGGTCATTTTTTTTCCCCGTGGATTTTCAGCAGAGAATGAATTCCCCCTTTTCTCTTTGGGGGTTTTGGTATACATCCCAAAAAGACCCAAAAAGATTTTTGTGTGAATTTTTCACAAGGGTTTTTTTGCCCCCCCCTTTTAAACCCCAAAAGTATATTTTCTTTTGAATATGATTTCTATTTGAGGGCAATGGGGGTGGGTTTTCTTTCTTTTAGAAAAGTATTTTAAATATAAAAACTGTGGGGAAATTTTCACTTTTAATACTCATCGCGTGGGGTTGCCCTTAATTAAAAATTTAAAAAAAAGTCACAAGCCATGCAGTAGCCCATTCCATCTGCCATGGGTGAACTCATATACCTTCCCAAGATTGGGGACATTGACATTTCTGGAATCTGTGAAAGTAAGCAAAGCGTAATAGCAGCACAGGTATAAAAAAAGATTTGGGTGCACGGCTACCACAGAGATGCCAAAGAGTCATTGTTGCAGAAAATGCAAACATCCTTGGGCAGCACCATCAAGTGAAGAAAAAATGCATAGGAAACTTTCTTTCTTTGGAAGTGCTACCTAGGATTTTTTTTATTTTTTAAGAGGGAAAGTACCGGTACAATAGTAACTGGTCATAACAGTGTACAGTAACAATCCATTTTACATCAAATCTATTCCTGAAGCAACTAGGGTATCAGGAAAATCACATTGTACAAAGTGAAACTTCAATAAAGAAATTCAACAAACCGGTGCTCCTGAACTTTTGTAAATTTTCTCCTTTAAATTACCCCTCGCCCTTCCCTCCCACCTAACAAACTTGATCCCCTGAACTGTTCTCTCTTACCTCCTAAGTGTCTATCTCTAATTTTCCCAGTGTACCTTTTAATTTTTCTGTTAGGTAATAGTCCGTATATTGGAATGGTTCCATCAAGGTTTTTATTTCTAAAGCATTAAAGATATAAGAGATATAAGGTTTCCATTTCTTGAAAAAGTTCTTGGAGCATCTGTCCCTATCTCTTTCTGCTTCCACTTTTTCTATCAAGAACATGTTTCGAAGGCATTCGATCACCTCCGTCGCAACTGGGACTGAAGGTTTAATCCAATGCCTCAGAATACAACGCTTTGCAGCTAAAAGCAATACGTGAATCCCTTTATCTGTCACCAGAGCTTCCCTTGTGTCCTACGGGTCTCTCTAGCTATGTGATGAAACAAAAGACTTTGAGGTTCAATATGACTATAAATATTACAGATGTCCTTAAACAGTTTTAGGACGATCTTCAACACATTCTCAATTTCCTTACAAGACCATAGACCATTGGTCAGGTCCGCTTTATCTGGGTGACATTTCAGGCATTTAGTCCAGTAACTTGAATCGTTTTTATAAGGGATATTGAAAGCGTAAATGGCCCTATGAGCTACTCTAAATAGCAGCTCCCTCCACTGCACGTTGGTCGTGGCCTTTCTTTCCAGATCAAATCCCTTCAAGATCTTTCGAGTGAGATCCACGTCTTGAAATTTTTCCTCCCAACTTTTAAACATTGTTTGAATTATCCCTTCTGTATCTGATCTATGGAGGATGCTATAAATCTGTGATAGTGCGCCCTTTGACCCTTCGAATTTCCAGAGATCCATAAACTCTTGTGATTCTCCTAACACTCTCAAATTAATCACTGTAGCTTTACAAAAACTTCTAATCTGTAGATATTGAAATACCTGTTGCTGACCCAGACCGAATTTTTCGTTAATTTGCTCCCAAGACATAAATGTCCCCTCCTCCTTTGATAGAACATCACCCAGGTGCATAATTCCTTTCTCTTTCCATTTATGGAACAGGGAATTCTCACTCCCAGCTTGAAAGGAAGGGGTTTCCCACAATGGGTAGAATGGCGAAATATGCATGGGTCTCTTGAAAATCTTCCTTACATGTCTCCATGTGGCAAGGGTATCTCTCAAGATAACACTTTGTTTGATTTCTGGGGGATGGACCCAATATGGTAAATGTATTAGCGCGGACAACGATAAGGGTGCTGCTAATTGGGATTCTAACCTAACGTTTGAAAAATAGTTTGAGCCCGTTAGCCAATCCCTAATGTGGCGCCACATCGCTGCCAGGTTGTACAACCTTACATTTGGGAGCTGTGCGCCACCTTGTCCACGTCCCACTGTCAATTTCTTGTATCCTATTTGCGGCTGTTTGCCCTGCCATATAAACTTGGTGAATGATGCCCGTAACAAGTTGATGTCCGTATGTTGAAGCAACATTGGGATATTTTGAAGTGGGTAGAGTAACCTAGCAAAGCTTATCATTTTTATGAGCTGTATGCGACCTAATACTGAAAGAGGGAGACCCATCCATCTGTCCAACTCGGATTTTATCTTAGTAAATAATGGCATATAATTAAGACTGTACGTCATGGCAGACCTGAACCCTACTTTGATTCCTAAATATGTGAGGTGTGACTTTACCACCTCCACTCCTAGATCTCTTTGCAGAGTTTCGGATCGTGAACTGAGCTGCAAAAGTTGGCATTTGCCTCTATTAACCCAAAAACCAGAAAAACTCCCAAAATCATCCAGTGCCTTCAGAATCCCATCTACTTGGTTTTTTGGGTCATCAAGAAATAATAATAGGTCATCTGCAAAGCAGACCAGTTTTTGTTCTAAACTGCCCACCCTTATTCCTTGATATAGTGAGAAATTGATCAAGTGAATCGCCATCAGTTCCAATGCTATATTAAATATTAAAGGCGATAAGGAGCAACCCTGTCTTGTTACTTTCTGCAAGTAAATTGGGGATGATAGGAATCCGGGAGTATTTACCCTTGCCTGGGGAGACCTATACATGGCTTCTAAATAATCCCGAAAAATACCCTTAATTCCTATTTTGTCTAAGACTAATCCTAGCCATTTCCAGTTCACATTATCGAACGCTTTTTCAGCGTCGATCGCCAGCAGTGCCGGGATATGCGTTCCCAATTTGTTTTTTTCCACTGATTCCAGGAATGTCAGTACCGTCCTGATGTTTTTGACCCCCGATCTTCCCTGTACAAAGCCCATTTGGTGTTCCTCAATGAGCTTCGGCATTAATGAACCGAGTCTATTAGCAAGTATTTTCGAGAATATCTTGATATCTTCATTAATCAGGGAGATAGGTCGATAAGATTCTGGAGCTAGTGGGTCTTTCCCCTTCTTATGCAGCACCTTTATGTATGCTGTGTCCCCAGAGTGTTACATGGTTTTCTTATTTATTATTTCCCCAAAAACTTGTTTTAAGGTGCCTGAGCACGCTTCCTGCTAAATTTTGTATACCTCCCCTGGCAGACCATCAGGACCCGGAGCCTTGTGAGGTGGGAGTTGCCTTATATCATCAACTAATTCTTCCTCTACCACATCTGCGTTGAGGAATTCCCTGTCCTGTTCTGAAAGCGTCGGCATACTAATGTGGCGCAAGAATTCCTCATCTTTTTTATGTCAAAATCTGACTGTGAATAGAGGCTAGTATAGTAGTCGCATAATATAGCAAGTCCCATAATATTTGTGACCCCCCTTTTTCCTTTTGCCAAGTTTGCAAGCAATTCTCCTGCTTTGTTCCCGTATTTGAATAGGGAGACTTTATATTGATCGAATCGCAGGGATTCCACCCTCTTTTGTTGGAGTTCAAATGCCTGCTTACTTTTGATCCATCTCACTTTATTCTTTTCAGAATAGACTGACAAAAATATGGTATACGCCTCTCGAAGATCGCTGGTATATTTCTTGAGGGCCACCCGTACCGATTTTTTTTTAGCCGCCATGTATGACATGATTCTGCCCCGCAAGACCGCCTTTCCTGCGTCCCAAAATAGCGAGGGGGACTCTTTATAAGCCTCATTATCCCCTTCATATTACTTCCACCATTGGACTAATAGCTCTTTAAATTGGTCATCCCCCATAAGGGAAGGAGGCAGCTTCAAGATAATATCTGTTCCTCTTGGGAAAGTCTCAAGTAGAGAAATAATAACTGGCGAATGATCAGATATCACTAACTCCCCAATGTCTACTGACTCCACCTTCCCCATCAAGTTAGCATTTGCTAGAAAGTAATCTAAGCTAGACCACGAGTTGTGGACATGAGAGAAGTGAGTAAACTCTCTTTCAGCAGGGTTCAACATTCTCCAAGTGTCTATCAGGTTTGTGCTTTCGGACAATCGATGCAAAGGAGTTTTTCTAGTATTATTGATTACTCTGGAACTGTCTGTTCTTTTTCTGTCCTCTAGGTCATGCATAACACAATTAAAGTCTCCTCCCAATAGGACACCTTCCTCCCCCCATCTGGACAATTTTGGCTTCCAAATCCCAAAAAAACTGTCTATCTGTGTTATTAGGGGCATAAATATTCACCAAATTAAATAACCCTGCCTGTGATTCAATCTTCAGACTTATGAATCTACCGTTATCATCAGTGTCAACTGCTAGTATTTTACAGGAAGTATTTTTATGTGTCAAAACGATAACCCCTGCCTTGCCCCCTACCGCCCCCGAGCCTTTTACTTCCCCCACCCATAACTTCTTCAGACGGTGGAAGTCTTTTTCCTCAAGATGGGTCTCCTGCAACAGAGCAATGTCTACATTTAGCCTTTTGAGATGTCTCAGGACAAGCATTCTTTTTTGGGGAGAACGCAGCCCCTTCACATTCCATGAGGCTACTTTCATAATGTCAACCCTTCTCCTTAAGATTCCATACATTGACACCAGGATAAAGAGAGAACCTACCCTCCCTCACCTTTAAACCAAACACCTTTAACAAACTGTAAAATTGCAAA
Source organism: Phyllomedusa bahiana (assembly GCA_025379985.1). NCBI lineage: Eukaryota > Metazoa > Chordata > Amphibia > Anura > Hylidae > Phyllomedusa > Phyllomedusa bahiana. The sequence goes on along the minus strand of JAODAL010035198.1, from coordinate 21,729 downwards.
CTCTCAACGAATTTCCTTTCATCTTCGTGCGGACTTCTCTTTTTTCGTACATCGCTGCGTGAGGCGAAATTCGCTAGCCTCCACATATTCACCATCAAAGTAATTCCCTCCCGCCGTTAAAGGTTACATAGCAAGCAGTCAGGAAATCCTAGATAAACAGCCCTAGATATAAACCTCTTCCCTCCCAATTACATATGTGAGTAATGGGAAATAACACATTTCGAACTATCACGAGATAAAGCTGTCTAAGGGTATTAGCATGTCTGACCCAAAGTCTCTAAACTCGCCCAAGGTGGATAGCTGGCATCTAATCCAACAATTTAAAGTCCACGTTTTGCTATCATGAACTCAGAAAGTCCGGTTAACCTAGAACCATAATACAATATAGCAATAGTAGCTGTGAGGAACATTAATTTGCACACTCATCTTTTCCTCGGTGATCGTCGACATCTCCAAGAAGCAAAGTCTCTGTCAGCTCTGGTGCTCTGGCTCCCCCTAGTGTACTGACGAAAGTCTCTCTGGCTGGTCCCCTCACTTGATGAATCCTGCTGTTGGTCCGAAGGATCCGGTCTGTTGAGAAAGCCCTCCAGAAAGTTTTCCGCTTCTTCTGAGGAGGTGCACAGGACTGGTTCACCTTGATCCGGGATGATTTTGAGGGTTGCAGGAAATTGCAGATTGAAGCGGATCTTTCTTTTCACTAGAATTGAACACACAGAGGAAAACATTCTTCTCTTTCTGGACACCTCAGCTGAATAATCTGCGAAAAGAACCAATTTCTGTCCTTTGTACAGTAAGGTGTTTCGTTTGGTATGGTATGCTTGCAATAGCGCTGCCTTTTCCGCATAATCCAGATACCGAACTATTACCGCCCTCGGGGGTGGCCGTTTGTCCTCTGTTGTCGATATGCGTGGGGGGCCTATTCTGTGTGCTCTTTCAACTCTCATCTGGCCCATGAAGCCCAGGGCTTTTGGAATCTCCTCTGAGCAGATTTTAGGCAGAAGATTTTGTGGTATGTCTTCGTTCAGTCCTATGATTCTAATATTATTTCTGCGAGATCTGTTTTCTAGATCTTCGACTTTGGTCTCCAGATATTCCGTTCTCTTAAAAAGTCTCTCCATAGAGCTCCGCATATCCAGTATATCCTCTTCAACTCCGTTTGTTCTCTCCTCTAGATCTGCTATTTGGGTTTTATGTATGTTTACACCTGCCTTCATAGACGCCAATGCTGATGTCATTGCAGCTGAAATTGAGTTTGAAACAACGTTTTCCAAGGAAGCCATGATCTCAGGCGCCAAGAGCTTCGCCACCTCTATCACCATCAATTTGCAGGTGATCCCTAATCCCGGCACTTGCTCCTCACAGACCTCAGACTCCCCAACCGATACTGTCGTCTGTCTCATCATCTGCTCGGGATTGCTAGTCGGGGGATGTGAGAGGATGGGGGACTGTGCCTTATCTTTGCCCACCTTTTGCAGATCTGGGCAACCTGGGGGCATCTCCTTCTGTGCTCTTGGAGCACACTGCTGCAGTGAGGCAGTAGAGGAAGGGCCCATGAGGCAAGGATCTTCCTCAGTATAGTCTGTGGCTGCCTCCCGGCATGCTGACCCGGCCTGTTCTGACGGGATCTGCTGTGTATCTACCCCCCCTGGGGACTGATTTGTCCCTGCAAGATGCTGCCTTACTTGGTCGGTCTGCAGGGCTTGGTTAGAGCAGTCCGGTGCCGTGTCCTCCTCCCCTCTTGCTTCCAGCTCCCGGGGCTGCTGCGGGGCTGCTGTGACAGCGATAACGCGTCCACTTCTCGTGGAGCGCGGTGGGTCAGGCGCCATCTTGCTCCACGCGGCGCGCTCGGGCAGGATGAACTGCTGCGGCACTTGGGCTCCCCGCTGCTTAGAAGTCTCCATTCCCGATGCCGGAGACAGGTAAGAGCGCCAGCCCTAAAGAATGTCAGCTTTCGGTGTGGGATATAGCGGGGAATGCGGCTGTGAGGCGGTGATGAGCGGGAGCTCTCACTCCGTTGCATCCGCTCATCTACGCACCGGAACTGGAAGTCGCCACAGCTTTCCTGGTGATCCCAGCAGCTGTTTTGGGGTGTTTGCCCCTCGTCAGTACAGAGTAGAGCGATGCTGAGTGGGAGGCAATGAGTGGCTCAGCTTCGTGAATTGCAAAAGGCAATATCGAATCTCCACACGCCTATATAGGCACTCTCCCTAAGGAGAGATCTTCCCTTTCTGAGCCACTCATTGTCTCCCACTCAGCCAAGCCAGCATCGCTCTGCTCTGTACTGATGAGGGGCAAACACCCCGAAATGGCTGTGTACAGATGAGTGATGCTGGCTTGCCTAAATATCCCTTTTGCATTCCAAAGACCCAGTGGGTCAAAAGCAAATTGAGGATTTGTTAGATCCAACAGAGGGCGCTTGAGCCTCTCAGCTCCTTTCCCATAATGCCTTGTGATATGCAGATGCTTCATGGAGTGCAAAAGGCAATTTCGAATCTCCACACGCCTATATAGACGCTCTCCCTAAGAAGAGATCTTCCCTTTATGAGCCACTCATTGCCCTCTAACCAACCAAGCCAGCATCGCTCAGCTCTGTACTGATGAGGGGCAAACACCCCGAAACGGCTGTATACAGATGGGTGATACCGGCTTGGCTAAATATCCCTTTTATTTTTCAAAGACCCAGTGGGTCAAAAGCACATTGAGGATTTGTTACATCCAACAGAGGGCGCTTGAGCTTCTCAGCTCCTTTCCCATAATGCCTTGTGATATGTAGATTTAACGAAAACAGTGTAGAACAGCTGTTTCTGTAATCCCAGCCACCTACATATGACTGGGTCAGGGTTGCCTGATCTAAAGATAGATGCAGGTTCCAGGGGTGAGACCTGAATCTATTAAACATTTATGGCACATCATGTGGCATATTCCTTTAACCCTGGACAGCCAGTCATAATAGTATGACTTTTTTTTTGTATCCCCACCTTCCCAGAGCCATAGCTTTTTTATGTTTCCATCTATAAAAACATTTGATAGCTTTTATTTTGTGGGACAAGATGAACTTTTTGACAGTATCATTGACTGTACCATAAAATATACTGGGAAACCCAAAACAATTGTAAGTGGGGTGAAATGTGAAAAAAACAAATGTCATATTTTCAGGGTTTTAGTTTTTACAATGTTCGCTCTTTGGAAGAAATTATATGTTCTCTGTGTTCTGCAGGTCGATACGATTTTGACAATTCCAAATGTTATGGGTTTTCTTTATGTTTTTGTACTGTTAAAAAATGCAAACCTTATCTACTTTTTAAACTTGCGCTGCAGCACCATTTTCTGTGACATAACTTTTTTGTTCTTCCACCTATGGACTTTAGTGTGAGTGCATTTATTGCAGACTGAAGTGTACTTTTTATTGGTACCATTTGGGAATAAATGCTTTTTCATCACTTTTTTATTCCAATTTTTAGGGGATGTGAAATGGCCAAAAAAAAAACACAATTTGGGCATTTCGAATTTTTACTTTCTATGGTGTTCAGCATACAAGACAAAGGATTTTATATTTTAATTGATTATATGCAATTAAGTGTAACTTGATTACTTGTAAAATGGCAAAAGGGGGTAATTTAAACTTTTAATATTTTTTATTTTTTTATACTTTAAAAACTTTTTTTTTTAAACTTTTATTATTGAGTCACTCTAGAATACTTGATCACTAAAGGGCATGATCATCAGTACACCCTTCTGCATTGGATTAACAATGTAGAAAGGTGTTCAAAGATGGCTTTTCTATTAACTCCTGCCTGGCTGACACCATCCTCCTATGAAGTGGACTTACTGAGGAAGCCCGCTACGTAGGACGTTAATGGAATGAAGACATACTCATATGTCATGTGATGGAACGGCATCAACTAGAACACAGTCAGATGTACAGGGCTACCAAGCATTCAAGCAAATAGCATACAGGTCCAGTGCAGTGAAGATTATCATCTGTATCCCAGATAACTTGGCAGTGAAATGTTGGATGTGCTTGCTGCTGGTGGTCTAGGCCAGTACGGGCATGTCCCCACGGCATGGGTTGTCAGCCGATTTCTCAGCTGGTTTGCGGTTTTTCAGACTGCCTGAAAAACCAGCCGAAAATTAGCACAATGGTGCTCTATGGAAAACCCGTGCAGCAGTCCCCACTGCACGGGTTTTCCGCCCGACAGTTTTGCCGCCGCCGGTCCGGCGGCAAAACATTGAACATGTTCATTCTTCCGTCCGGTTTCCGGACGGAATATGAACAACTCAATGGGAGGGGGAGGGCTGCAAAACCGGACAAATACCGGCCGGCAAACCGGACGGTATTTGTCCACTGCCGTGGGAACACGCCCTAAAGGGTTTAATGTCAGTAACTCAAGTGGTCTATGGCAGTAACAATGTTTGTGTCAGCCTCCCTAGTGATCTATGGTAGTGAAATGGTTTCTACCCATTTTCCTGGTACTCTTGGACAGCAAAGTATACTGATCTAGGGTAGTGAGTGCCATAACATGGGTAGGATTTACAATTCTATAAAGAGGATCTTTACTTTGCATGCACGTCTGTAATAAACTCTGCCCCGGACATAAATAATAATCTGCACTGTACCACCTTAAAAAATTAGAATATACACTAGCCATCCAAAATGAATTTAAATACTCAATGTACCCATAAAATTAATTATAGTACACATTGTGCCTTCTGAAATTAATTGTAATGCACAAAGTGCTCCCTGAAATGAATCATGTTAAACACTGTGCCCCTGAAGGGATTTGTAATACATAGCCCCCAAATTAGCATGTAAAACACGTGGCCCACAGACCACATGCGACCCAGTCAATATAATGGCACATAACAAAAGTTTTAAAAAATTCCATAGCTTAAAATCCCGAAACAGCGTTGTCTGCAGATGAGAGATACTGGCTTGGCTAAAATCCTTTTTGCTTTCTGAAGACCTAGTAGGACAAAAGCAAATTGAGGATTTGTTACATCCAACAGAGGGCGCTGAGGGCTTCTCAGCCCCTTTCCCATAATGCCTTGTGATATGCAGATGCTTAGTAGAGTGCGAAAAGGCAAAACAAATCTCTACACGCCGTTCGTTCGGTGCTCTCCTCAAGGAGAGATGATCCTCTTCCTGAGTTACTCGTCAATAGTCATGTTGCATCTATGTAGTGACTCAGCCTTCCCCCCACCAACAGCAGCAAATATTATAGCAGCTGATAATTCCTACTATGCCATCCGCCACATGTCGTGTCGCCATTAGTCTTGCACTGGCTTGCTTGACGTGTCTAATTTGACCAGTTGCGTTGGAATCAAGACATCAGTTTGTTTTCTCATCCAATATAATTGCAAGATTTATCCTTCATGGTTGATATAACAAAACACTTATCCGATTAAAATTTTAAACTACAGGGAAAAGATTAGATCATTATGAACATGAGTGACCAAGTTAAAGCATTTAAATGTAAGCTAGTTCTTTGGGAAAAGCAGTTGAAATATGAAGATTTAATGCCGTTTCTAACATGTAACATGAACACATCAGGGGAATCTGCATTGTATTAAAAATATACCGAAAAAGCCTTAGAACTGTATTTGAAACAAGATTTGCAGATTTAAAATCTTTGCAAGACAAGATTTCTTTGTTTTCTTTGTCTTTCTTGATAAGTATGGAATCATTAGCTCATCATATGCAATTGGAGGCAATCAAGATCCAGTGCGATTCAGATTTAAAAATTCTGTAACACTGGGGCACCTAATTTTTTCAAATATTTACTAGTCAGATGTGAAAACACTAAAAATTTGCATATGAAATTAATGTTTTGAAGTACCTACTGGTGTGCGCAGTTATTTACACTTATGAAAGGAAATAAGTCTCCTGTCAAATCCAGAATTATTGACCTTGGGTCAGTTTTGAAAGTAATCACTGCGAACAAGATTTCTCCTGAAATTGAAAAGTTGGCAGCAGAGAAGAGAAGTCGAGTTTCTGAAAGAATACATTCATTTTCCCAGTGTTCTTTTTTTACACTGGACTTTTCTAAACAAACTTACTTTTAAACAAAAGTGACTTTTCTGGGAGGATAGCCCACATGAGCTTAGACTTTGTCTATCTTGTCCATGTAAACCCTTGAGTTTTACATGCTTGTCGCAAATGTATGTCAAAAGGACAAAATTCCAGCATATGAAGCCCTATAGATAGAGATGGGCGAATTTCTCAAAAATTCGATTCGGTCACTTCGCCGAATTTTCCGACAAAAATAAATTCGGTCCGAATTACTTCGGGACGAATCGCGTTAAAAAGCAGCTATTTCCAGCGCCGAGCCTGCGGGGTGCTTAGAACTTGTGCCATGTTTAAAATTTATGCAGAGGGAGTTTGGGGTTTGGTCTTCATACAATGTTGTGTTTTAGTAGACACGCAGATGATGCCGCCGCCTTAGAATCGCTTCACTATAAAATTTCCTGGCATTTTAAGAGGGCAAAACTGACCAAAAAACTCAAGCGGGAATGTAGCCTAAAAAGTCATGCCAGCGAAAGCTGGAAAAAACAACTGAGACTCAGGGGAACATTAGGACAGAGTGTGGAGGTTACGGCGGCAGCCACAGCAGCATGGGTTTGGGAGGGCACAATGACTTTTTGGAGGTGGGGAAAACACGAGGGAAGCCACAAAGGGGGCACAAGACTGAGGCGGAGGTCACGGCGGGAAAAACAGCATGAGGTCAGGCATGGCACAATGACATTCTGGAGGGGAAAACAGGAGGAAACCCCCAAAAAAGGGACAAATGACTGAAGCGAGGTCACAGCGGGGGCATTTAAAGGGGAACAGTGGCACAAATACACAGTGTGGAGGAACGGGAGCAGCCACGAGACATAGAGGCATGGGACAAGACATTCGGAGGGGCAAAAAAGGAGGAATCCCGAAGGCACAATGACTAGGCGGGGGGGGATGGCGGCAGCACAGAGGTCAGGGAGTGGCCAAAAACATTCGGAAGGGGGCAAAAACAGGAGAAGCCCCAAAAATGGCAAAAATACGAGAGCGGAGGTCCACGGGGCAGCGCATGAGGTCAGGGAGTGCACAAAACATTTTTGGGGTTTTTCAAACGGGGAAGCCACAAATGGCACAAACTGAACGGGGTCACGGCGCAGCAGCATGAGGGCAGAGAATGGCCCCCAAAAGACACAGTGTGGAAAGGGGACACGGGACAGCCACAGCACGCAGAGGTCAGGCGGGGACAATGAATATAGGGGCAAAACAGGAAATCCACAGAATGGCACAATGACTGAGAGCGGGGGTCACGGGGGAGCAGCATGAGGTCAGGCCAGTGGGACAATAATTCTGGAGGTGGCAAAAAAGGAGGAAGCCACAAATGGCACAATGACTGAAGAGCGGAGGTCACAGCGGCAGCAGCATGAGGTCATGCAGTGGCACAATGACACAAGTGTGAGGACACGGCAGCAGCCACAGCAACAGCATGAAGTCAGAAGTGGCACAAATGACCATTCTGGAGGTGGCAAAACAGTAATTAGGCCACAGAGTGGCACAATCACAAGTGTCGAGGTCACAACAGCAGCAGTACGAGGTCAGTGCAGTGGCACCATAGACATTCTGGAGGTGGCAAAACTGTATTAGGCCACAATGGTGGCACAATGACACATGTTTGATGGCACGGCAGGAGTCACAGCAGCATCATGAGGTCAGAGAGTGTCACAATGACATTCTGGAGGGGGAAAAACGGAGGAAGCCACAGAGTGGCACATTGACTTAGAGCGTAGGTCCACGGCGCAGCAGCATTAGGTCCAGGCAGTGGCACAATGACACAGTGTGGGAGGACATGCAGCAGCCACAGAGCAGCAGCATGAGTCAGACAGTGGCACAATGGACAAATGTCTGGAGGTGGCAAAAAAAGGAGTAGGCCACAGAGTACACAAATGACAGAGAAAGGAGGTGACGGCGCTGGAGCAACAGCATGAGGTCAGAGATTGGTCACAATGACACAGTGTGGATGTCACCGGCAACAGCAGCAGCAGCATGAGGTCATAGAGTGGACAATGAACAGAGTGTTGAGGTGGGGTGGCAATACCAGTCCCTGGTAAAGATGGTGGTAGGCAGATGGAGAGAAACTGGCAGCAGGATAGTGTGGCATCAGGCGGGTGGCGGCAACAGAAATAGGTGTCTGAGTGCAGGTACTTGAACCCAGACTGACGCCTAAGGTCATTGGTGTGTGGAAATCCCGGCCGATCCACAGCCTGAATCATCTTGACAAGGTCAGTCGTATCAACCATTTCCCGTGGACAAGCGGTGTATCTTCCTTGGGTACGCTGGCCCCCGCCGCACTGAACACCCCGCTCTGATGCCACACTACTGGTCGGGCAGGACAGCTTTCCTCCCACTGCAAACTCGCAAGCTTGCGCCACAACACATCCAGTTTGGCTGCCCAGTATGTCCCAGCGGATCTTCTAACTGAGGTGGCAGAGTGTATGTCCAAAGTAGGCCACAACCTGTTGGTTCAGGTTCTGCTCCATGTTCCTGCTGCTTGCTGCTGGCGACCTGCCCTCCTCACTAGGCGGGTGAAGGAAGTTGCTCATCAGTGACTCCATACTTAGGTTGCTGCTGATGGAATCTGGTACTTGCTCCTACCCCCCCCCCCCCCCACCTTCCCCCAGCAGCGCGCAGTAAACGTGAGCGCTGAGGAACCCCCCCGGTCAAACCTGTCAGAGGAGGGACGATGCCGCACATAGGCAGCTGTCCCAACAGACTACAGGAGGATTTCCCTATAGTATTTGAGTTTGTCCTTCCCTCTCAATAGCATGGGAAAAAGGCTCCCCCTTTTGTACCGGTAGCGAGGGTCCAATAGGTTGGAGAGCCAGAAGTCATCCCTCTGCGAGCTGACCTATTCGGCTTTCACTAGCGCAGGCAAATAAGCATGCTGCGGGCCCTCTGCACAAGGACTCGAGGGCTCCCTGCCTCCATTTCCACTGTAAACTGCCACGGTGCTTCGGGGGTCAACTGCCTCTTCTTCCTCGATCTCCATCCACCTCCTCCAGCTGCTCCTGCCCTCCTCTCTGTCACCTGGATAGAAAATCCACGGATCATTTCCCAGACAATGCTTTCTGCTCCAATTCCTCCTTCCCTCCTCCTCCTCCTCCTCCTCCTCCATTTCAGTCCCCACCACCGGACTCATGTGCCACGAGAAGAAGTCCCGCCACGTCACAGTCCCCTGCCCAGAGAGATTTTTCAGTATCTCCATCTACCTCCATCTGCTCCTGCTCCTCCTCTATTGTAACCTGGGTAGAAAATCCACTAATAATCAGCCAGACACTACTTCTTCCTACCAATGTCCTCCTCCTCCTCCATTTTCAGTCCCCACCTCACCCGGACCTCATGTGGCCACGAGATAGTAGTCGTCCACTACTCCAGTCCCCTGCCCAGCACAGATTTTTTCAGCATCTGTTCCAGGACCATTGAAGCAGTGGAATGACGTTATTCATGCCCGTAGTCTCCTGGGCGAGCTGACAAATAACGTCGCCTCCGTCGAATGGCCTCAACAAACGGCAGGTGTCACGGCATGAGCTGCCACACGCTGACATCAAAGTTACAAGGGGAGTACTTCTGTCTTCCTGGATCATCAAAAATCGTTAATGGCCTTTCTCTTTCAATCCACAGTCGGTCCCAGACATGTGCAGTCTGGCATTCCAGCGGGTGGAACATCGCATATCAGAGTGTGTTGGGGGAGGGCCGGGTTCTGCCGCTGCAACTCGAGGAGGGTGTACCTGGCTATGTATAATGGATAAAGTGCATGCAGTTTCCTGGCCATTTTGCAGATGTTCTGAAGATCGGTGGAAGACTTCAGGATCCTTTTCACAACCAGATTGACACAGAGCGCCAAGCAGGGCGCATGGAACGATTGCCCCTGGACCTCAGGTGCCAAGCACGGTGCACTGACCATGTTATAGTACATCTCCCATTTGTCCCGTCACCATAGGTTTGTCCAAGTTTTCAAGTTGGTTAGCGGAGAAAGACACACATGCGACGATTGTCTTGGCTGCCCAATGACGCCACACGGCAGCAGTTCCTGGGCCCCCCGTGGACTATCCGTTCGCTGAGGCACGATTGCTCAGGGTGTAAGAGACTGCCTGTAACAAACTACCAGTATAACGGCAAATCCCTTGTGCCCTACGACATAGTGTTGTTATTGGAATGAGCAGAATAACTTGTGGATGGGCTGATGAAGGTGGTGATGGTGAGAGCGAAGGAGGAGGCGGAACATTTGGCGCAGGTGCAGCCAGTATGACAACCGTGGAGGAGAACAGCAGTGCCGTTCCTTTCCTGTCCCTATGTTGCTGGGTGGTGGGGCCTTGGGCAAGGAACGTCACTAATTCAACGCCAGTGGGGGCCCGTAGAAAGGAAACAAAATGTACTGGCCCTTGACCGTAAGTTTGACAAGCTCCCAGAACCCTGCCGTCCCCCCGCTGCTGCTGCCAGTGCACCTTGGAAACAAACCGAAAAGCTCAAGGTACCATGCCCAAGCCTTTGGGGACCATAACTAGGCAACATAAACGAGGGTACGTAGGCAATGTAAAACTGTGTTCCCAGAATATGAGCCAAAAGAAAAAAAACGGCTTTGGGAACCACCAACCACCTACGGCTCTTGGATCCCACAAGTCCATTAGTAACTTTCTGAATGGGTGGCAGATACCCACCATTCGGGCAAGTATTGGGCAAAAGGGTGGAATGCCCAAGTACCAAGCAACTTGCACAACCTGGACAGGTATCAGGGAGCACGGTCACTTCTGCCCTTAGGATGGTTGGGACGCATACTGTTGTCTCTTTGCAAACGCCTCGCTGAACGTCTGCTGGCGCATGAGTAGCGAGGAGCAGGAGCATCTGACCGGGAATGATGTCAAAGAGAGACAGCAAGCTCCCTTCTGCAAGGGTGGTGGAGCCTTTGACTGCTGCATGCATGCGTGCCACTGGGCGCTGCTGTTGCTGGTTGCTGCGGGCGGCAGATGTACCACACATCTGAGCCACGTTTCTCCCAGGGCACCTAGATGGTGACGCTGCATATGGTTGACGCAGGCCTGGTGGCAACGTTAGCTCCCTGGCCAACACGCTTCAACTTTCTGCCCACAATTCTACATATACCATATTCGGCCTCCTTCCGTGTCTTAGCAAAGAACTGCCACACCGCAATATCGGATTTTTACCGCCAACGCTCCGCACTGGAGTGACATACTGCCGGCGCTAGCCTTCGCTGAGCCCCTGTGCCGCTTACTTTTCTTGGACCTGCGAAGCGGGTTTTTTATTACCCCCGTGGCCGCGGTGGCTCCCGACCTCACACCACTGCGCTATCCTGCTGACTCCGGCCACACAACACGGAACCACTTCTGGTGCTGCGCTGCTGCCTGACCGCGCAAGCCTGAACGCCCTCTTCTCTGACGATGATGGAAGCCCTTTGCCATCACCCGGCTCCCAAGTGCGGTCGGCTACATCATCATCAATTTGTGTTTCAATCGTCACTGCTGTCCATCATCACCCGTCTTGGTAAGCCGAGGGCTGACCTCACCCAACATGAACCTCCCATGCCACCTCCTCTACAATCTATACTTTGCCGCCTACTGCAAGAACAGGAGATATTGGCCCCATTTTCTTCGCTGCCAAGTACTGCTGACTGCCCTCCTCAAATTGTTACAGTCCTAGCTATATAGTGGCGCTGACCCAAGACCACATAGTAGATTCTCTGGCTGAGGAACCGGATGGGAACAGAGGCGGAGCTGATGAACAGGTGAGGGCCGCTGACTCCGCTCCGCCTGCAACTAAGGGTTTGTGGTCTGAAGTTCCCACCGACTCTTGGCTTGGGGTTCAGATGTCATCTGGAGGAAGAGGATGACCTAGTCAACCAATCAAGAACCCTTGGTTGCTGAACAACACAGCCGCTAGATGACAGCGTCAGTTTTGGCCTCGACCCGAGTGACCCCTGCTGCGACGTCCCCTTGCCTGTGCTGTGACCTGGGCCTGTTCCAGGAAATGTTTATGATGCCACTGCCACTCGCAGTGGCAGAGGCTGCCACCTCACTGTCTGACATACTGTTTGTTCTACAATTACAGACACTGTTTGAATGATGATATCTGTAATATGATCAATTACAACCCTGTATTTTGAACTCCAAATGAACCCAGTAACAAGCTGTGGGGAACCCTTTGGTATAAAAATTGCGCTCCACAAATGGCCAGGAAAAATTGACTTGTATGTGCCTTTAAAAACACTGAGTGTATTTTTACTAAATGTAAAAGCACAAACAGGCTTAATTAACCTTACGGGAACATGAATTAGGCTACAGACAATATGTATATATTTTGCGTTGAAAAAGACGGTTTATTTTTGTCAGCACACCAGTAAAAAAAAAACAAAACAACGCTAATTTAACCCCTGGATGTAAATTGTGCCAAAGAATTGAGCCGCACAAACTAGTAGCTTTGTAGCGTGACTACAATGCGTGTTTTTTCTACGCCACACAAAAAGAGATACAGTTTTGTAATTAACCTTTGCATTTTGCATTAGGCTACAGGAGAAATTTATATATTTTTGCGTTGAAAAAGACGGTTTCTTGGTGCAGCACACCAGCAAAAACATCGCATAATTAACCCCTAGGATGTAATGGTGGCCAAAGAATTGAGAGCCCCACAAATAGTAGGCTTTTGTAGCGAGTAACAATAGCGGTGTTTTCCTACGCCCACAACAAGAGATACAGATGTAATTATCCTTTGCTTGTGATTAGGCTACAGGAAAAATGTAAAATTTTGGTGTTGAAAAAGACGGTTTCTGGTTCCAGCACACCAAGCAAAACAACACTAAATAGACCCTGAGTGTAAATTGCGCCAAAGAAATATGAGCCGCACAACTCAACAGTAGCTTTGTAGCCGTGTTTCTAACTCCACACAACAAGTAGATAGCAGGTTGTAATTAACCATTGAGCATGTGAATTAAGTCTACAGGAAAAATGATAAATATTTTGGCATTGACGCAAGACGGTTATCTTGCGGACAGCACACCAGCAAAACCACGCTTAATTAACCCCTTGATGTAAATTGTGCGACAATAGAATTGAGATCCAAAAATGAAGTGGTAATGTATTGTAAAAACGCAGTTTTCTTTTAAATAAAAAAACAGGAACTGGCTTAGAACCCACTTGTATATTGAATGTATATGCAGCTGCAGTGGACGCACACTGGATTCAGATCCAGCTCGCTCCCCAGCGTCGCGGCCCACGACTTAATATAGGTGCGAGTGAACGTCACAGAAATCCCGCCGGTCTCTGATTGGCTTCACCTCTGCACATGTCAACGCAGGCTATGCCATCTTCCTACCCAGAGTGCTTTTGCTCCATGTAGCGCCATGTCTCGCAGCATGTATAATCATCAAAAAGCACACTACGTTACACACCAAAGTACCCAAAGGTTCGACATCGTTCCGAACCGAAGTTTTCCTGAAATTCTAAACGCAGACCACACGCGTTCGATAAATCCAATTCGCCATCTCTAGCTATAATGCTTTCTTGCATTCAGTTATTCTATTAAAGTTTTAGCTTTTTTTTACACGATACTGTATGTTAGGCTTTCAATTTATATAATTTTTGACATAATGTCTTTTTTTTGGGGGGGGGGGGGAAACAGAAGTAGGGAAGCCAGTAAACCAAAAAAATTTAAAGTTTGTTTATTTATAAGCAAAAGTGAAAATAAGTACTGTATTGAAAACAACAACGATTTTCTAAGCTAGTCTATTTCTAAAGGTGCTATTGACATGAAATTCTCACCAGATGTCAGTAACAACCCATTCGATCCACACAGGCAAAGAAATCAAGCCATATATGTCCATAAATTATGTGTAATAATGAGAAATAACATAACGAAAAAGTATTGAACACATGTAGACAGTGAGGTGCAAAAATTCATGGAAAGTTATGACACAAGCAGAAATCTATCAGTAATTAGAAAGCAATCCTGCCACTTAGTGAAAATAATACTCAGTTGGTAAACACTGATGGCCTATAAAAGGTGTCTCATTACCAATGTGCCACATCTCATGATAAGTCAAATCAGGGAGCATTATCAAGACCTTTGCAACTCTATTGCTGCTAAACATACTGATGGCATTGGTTACAGAAGAATTTCTAAAAAACTGAAGGTTCCAGTGAGCACTCTTGGGGCCATAATCCAAAAGTGCAAATAACGTCAATTCACCAACAACCGGACATGATCAGGTGTTCCCTCCAAGATTTCAGACAGAGGGGTGAAAAGAATAATCAGAAGAATTGTCCAAGAGCTAAGAACCACCTGTTGCGAGCTACAAAAAGACCTAGAATCTGCATCTGGGGTTTAGCTAAAGGCTTGTGGGCCCTGGTACATAACTTCAGCTTGGGCCCTCTACCCCAGGACAATGGCTATGGACCACTTCTTTTTCCAACAGGTTCCTTACTTGGCGTGACAGATGTGTGCTGTGTAGTGTGCTACAGCAAATAATTTCTTCATAAAGGGCTTGATCAATAAGAGAAAATTCATTTGAAATGGTGTTAGGTGGCAGAAAAAAAAGAAAAACAAGTTATACAGCCATAGCAACCATCCCTGTCACCTCCCATCTTCAACAAATAATTATTTGAACAGGAAAAAAAATGCAATTGCACTTTTGCTTTTTGGGTTTCGTTTTTGTTGAAGTTGACATCGTACAGTTTAATTGACGTTATCTCTATTCTGTCGGTCAGTACGTATACAAGGGCTAAAAAATACCATCACATTATCACCACTTGTCACCACTATATAGTGACTAATACCATCATAATGTTACTGACCAAACCAGTATACTAAGACTAACATTACCAATAACAACAATATACAAAGATCAAATAATACCATTACATATCACTATCATATGAAGAATAATACCAGCATACTGTTACTCATAAAATCAATATATCAAAACCAATAATACCACCCCATATCATCGTATGTCGCCACTATATAATAACTGATACAACCATGCTGTTACAGACCAACGCGAGATACCAAGACCAATATTGACAAATAGCAACAATATAGAATGACCAAATACTGCTACCACATAGTAGCGCCATATAGTCACTAAATAAAATCATTGTATTGCTATTGAATATAAACCATTACAGCAAGACCAATATTAGCACCATACAGTGATCATATAGTGGTAAATACCACTGTACACACGCTCTGCAGTTGTATTTATTACAGTGCAGTTACATCTAGGGAGTCACAAGAGACGTCTTCTTTGATAAGAGTTGTTCTCTTTTCCTTTTTTTTTCCATACAGCCAAACCATCATGATGTCTTCTCTTATAGGAGTCATAGGTCTGAGGGGGGTGTGGCCTTGCCCTGGTTTGTCTCTATCTCCTGCTGCTCAGAACTATGACATCTTTCTCCCGCCATGACTTGTCCTACAAAAGCACACTCACACACTTAGACGACATTTTTCCCAGCGACTATCACACCTGCCCATTCATAGTACTCCACTAATTACACGACCTATTATCAGACGTATCCATACGTCCAGGATCCCCATTCTCTCGAGCGGGGGTCACGCACCTGGACGTATGGATACGACCTGAAGGATCGCGCGAAACTCTAAAAGCAGAGTTCCGCGTGATCGGTGCAATGGTGTCAGCTGTTAAATTAAAGCTGACATCCCGCAGCGTCGGCCCGACCTCCGGATCGCCCGGGGGGGGGGGGGGCGGTTAACCCTTAATTATCGCGACGATGGGGTCGCAAGTAACTAAGAAAGACCGCAGGAGGAGATCGCTCCTTCTGCGTCTCAGTCGGCGGCAGCATCAGCGCACGGATCGCACGATCTGTGCAGCTCCTGCCCTCATAGAGACAGCACGGGAAGGCAGAGAATGCCTTCCGGGTTGTCAGTGATGTCCACGAAGCCCGGCCCGTCGCCCTGTAGGGCATGTCCCGGCATCGTGACTGACAGTTGTCATAGGAACAGTCAATAGCAACAAGCTATGTATTGATTCCTATTGAAAGAGAGATCTAAATATCTCTCATTCAAATCCCTATAGGGAAAAAGTAAAATAAAAAGAAATGGGAAAAAAAAGTGAAAAAAAAGTAAAAAAAAGTGAATAACAAGTAAACACAAACACGACAAATAAATAAAAATAACTACAACCGCCCTTTTTCCCCTTTAACAAACGCAATCGGCCCCCAAAAAAGATCAAAATTAATAAAGTAACCCATATTTGGTATCGCCGCGTGCGTAACGCCTGCCCTATAAATATGTCATGTTAATTAACCCGTACTGTTGAACGCCGTAAAAAACAAACAAAAAACAATCACAGAATTAAGGATTATTGTTCATCCCCGCAGCACATAAAATGGAAAAGAACATAAAAAGGCGTCAAAATCTCCTAGAAATGCCAAAGTTGTACCATTAAAACGTCAGTTCAACCCGTCAAAAAAAAGTCCTTATACAGCTCTGTATAACCAAAAAAATAAAACATGTATAGCCTCCAGAAGATAAGCGATGCAAAATTATTGTTTTAAAACACACTAAAAAACACTTTTCTTTTTTTTTTTAAAGTTGCTTCAACATAAAAAAAACTATAAAAATAGGGTATCGCCATAATCATAGCGTACCCAAAAGTAAAGCTAACTTATCACAGATACTACACGGTGAAGTCCCTGTTAAAAAAAAATAAAAAACACTACTAGGAATTTGCAGTATTTTCCTTCACCCTGGCCTCCATAAAATGGATTTTAAAAGCGATTCAAAAACCTTGTCCCCCCAAAAATTATACTAATATAAAACGACAATGCACACACAGCTCCAAGCACAAAAAAATAAAAGTTATGGCTCCTCACATACTATGGCGATGCAAAAACATTTTTTCCTGTTGAATAAAAGTGTTTTTATTGTATAAAAGCAGTAAAAACATAAAAAAATATACTAATTGTGTATCGGTAGTAATCGTATTGACCTGCTGAGTAAAGCTACAATGTCATAAATACCGTACAGTGACCTCTATAAAAAATAAAAATAAAAAACACTACCAATTCTGTATTTGTTCAAACATCCTCAGAAAAAAAACCTTAATAAAAAGTGAACATAGCATCATATGCACCCCAATAATGGTAACGCCAATAAAACTTCAACCATCCCCGCAAAAACAAGCCCATACACAGCACTGTCAACACAGCAAAATAAAGTTATGGTATGTCAGATAGGACCACATAAAAACTCAATTTTTTATAGACGTATTTTCAACTGTTAAAAGTAATAAAAAACAAAAAAACGATATAAAATTCTATATCATTGTAATTGTAACCGACCCCCATAGTAAAGTTATCCTGTCATTTTACACTGCACGGCTGAATGCTGGTAAAATTGAAACTCAAAAAACAATGACCGAACTGTGTTTTTCCCCCCAATTTCATTGCCCAAATGCTAAAAAAAAAACTATGGCACACCTGTGCATCCAAATGCACAGTACAAAAACCCCTAGATGAGATCCCGAATGGTTGTTGAATCAAAAATGGTCGAACTTCAGGAAGGTTTTCGCCTGTTCTCTGCTATAAATACTTTTGGGGGCTTTGCAAATGCGACATGACCCCACCAAAATCTGGCGTTCCAAAGCCAAATACGCTCCCCCTTCCCTTTAATACGCCCTCCATGCGCCCAATACCAGCAGTTTACACCCACATGTAAGGGTATTGCCGAACTTGGAAGAAATTGCTTAATAACAAAGTTTTAGGGTATCTTTTTTTCCAGGATTCCTTGTATATATAAACATTTTAAAGCTAAATTTCAGTTATTGAAAAAAAATTTTTTTTAAATTTTCACAGCCTTATGCCTAAAAAAAAATTGTGAATCACCTGTGGGGTCAATATACTCAATGCACCCCTGGATAATATACAATTAAGGGGATGGGTAAGTTTCCAATATGCGTCTATTTAGGGGTGATTATTAAGTTTTTAGCACCTTAGGAGGTGTCCCCAAACCGGAAATGGCGCCTAAATAAACATCGTATTGAAAAATGTGACCCCAGATATAGTAGGTGCCCTCCTATACTGGGAGCATATGGTGACAAATAATGCACTAGGGCACATATGGATATCTCTAAAAACGGCAGACCTGGGGATAATTGAATATTAGTTGCATTTACCTATCACTTTACCGTATTCCATGGAATAATGGATAAATATTGAAAATATCTGCAAAAAAAGTGAAATTTTGAATTTCACCGTCCCCTTTGCTTTAATTTCTGTGAAATACTGAAGGGTTATCAAACTTCCAAAATAGAGTTGTATATACGTTAGGGTTCTAGTTTCTCAGATGGCCAACACTTATGGGGGTATCTACATGCGGCCCCTGAAAGCCAAGTCAGAACTGAGTGGTCCTAAAAAATGTATATTGTCAAAATTTCTTGAAAAGTAGATAAATTACAACTAAATTTCTAAGCCCTCTAATGTCGAAAAAAAAAAAGACAATTTTAAAAAATGATGCCAACCTAAAGTGAAAATATGGTAGATGCTAGTTAGTAAATTATTTTGTGGTGAATAATTAACTGTCTTGCACGCAGAAATTTGCAAACTTTCAAATCCGAAATTTTTTCCAAATTTTCATGAAAATTTTGAATTTTTCACAAAACAAACAAGGATTGTATGGAAAAAATTCTAACTAACTTAAAGCACAATGTGTCCGCGAGAAAACATCTCTTGAATCACAATGGATAATGTGAAAGTGGCAGAAAGTTATTCTCACATAAATTGACAATGTCAGATTTCAAAATAGGGCTGGTCATGAAGTCAAAACAGGCTGGGTCCTTAAGGGGTTAATATCACCCCAAATGATAATAATGCCCACCTGGTGTCAAACCGAGTGATTGTACCCCAAGGAGTGAAAGTGTCTGCAGCTGATTACTGGGATCCCCATTTGTGCTCCCAGTAGGCAATCCATACCACATATATAAGACGTCCCCCCAAATTAGGCAGACAGCTAGGTACATACTCCTTTCCATTAAGTCAGATAAGTAGGCAAACTTGCCTATTAAATAGGTAGAGTCCATGTCATGACCAGTGGTAAAGTTATACAATGACACGGTGGGCTTGGGTATTTGTGGATCCTTTGTGATCAACAAAAGCGTAGCTGGTATAGTAGCAGAGCATAGCAGGGAGCGGAGTCTAAGGGGTCCCCGGTCTTAAACAGAGCGCACCGCAAGGTCGGATGGACTTCACCACAGGGAACCCCAGGTTGCTACCCCTGACATGGCTACTTGCAGTGACAGCCGAAGTGCTAGACGGAAGACACCGGGTATGAGTAGAGGTGACAGGTCACAGCAGGTGAAGCCATAGACGGGTGGCAGAGTCCCAGGCAGGTAACTGGCAGGTACAACAGCAGGATAACAGCAGCAGAATAGCAGATAGCAGACTGATGCAGCAGCAGGTAAACAGCAGTAGAATAACACACTGGAAAACCAAAGATTAACTCAGAGACACTGGATAACAGCAACAATACAGCAACAGCATACAGGGGTCAGGTTCTATGGAGGGCATCAACAAACTGACACTGGAGCAGAGGCAGACAGTTCCTTATATCACAGGAGGTCACAGATCATTGGACAGGTATTTAGGACACTATCCCTTTAAATTCCTGAGAGTTGCTGTACGCACCCTAGAGGGCCCATGTGCATGCAAAGAAAGCCAGAGAGGATAGACACATGCAGGATCATGAACTGGAGCAGGAGCGAGGACAGATGAGTACACAGCAGAGACAAGAGAAACCACAGGAACACAATGATGCACGTGGTCCGCAACAGGAGCCGTGGCATGGACCGTGAGTGCAACAGGGGGAAAAACAGAGGCACAGGCATGTCCACGGTCCAAGGTAGGTGCTAAGGCATGAACCGTGATAGTCCAACTTTGGTACATAGATATGTATGTCCTTAAGAGTTATATAAGCATAAGCCCACTTTGATACAATGTAAAGTAGTAAGTGTACTGCTTGTATAACAGTACATATTTGGTGTGCCCTCAACATGCAGCTGTCAAGGTCTGAACCACTGGAAACAAAATTGAGTACACCACTAAGTAAAAATGGACAAATTGTGCATAATTTAACATTTTCCCTCCATGGTGTCATGTGACTTGTTAGTGTTACAAGGTCTTGGGTGTGAATGGTGAACAGGTGTGTTAAATTTGCTGTTATTGCTCTTACACTCTCTCAACAAAAGAATTGTTGCTTTACATAAAGATGACCTGCTCTATAAGAAGATTGCCAATACTGAACTGCAGCATGGAGGCCAAGACAATACAATGGTTACACAAGGCAGTTGTCCACTCAGAACAGGCCTCACCATTATCAACCAAAGAAGTTGAGTGCACTTGTTCAGCGTCATATCCAGAGATTGTCTTTTCAAAATAGATGTATGAGTACTGCCAGCATTGCTGCAGAGGTTAAAGAGGTGTGGGGTCAGCCTGTCAGTGCTCAGACGATATATCACACACTGCATTAAATTCGTGTGTATAGGTGTCGTCCCAGAAGGAAGCCTCATCTAAAGATGATGAACAAGAAAGCCCATAAACCGTTTGTTGATGACAAGTAGACTAAGGACATGGATTAATGGAATCATGTCATGTGGTTTGTTGAGACCAAGATAAACTTATTTGGTTCAGATGGTATCAAGTGTGTATGGCGGCAACCTGGTGAGAAGAATTACAGTTATGGTGGTGGGAATGTCATGGTATGGAGCTGCATGAGTGCTTCCTCCTGTGGGGAAATACAGTTTATTGAGGGAACCATGAATGATAACATGTGCTGTGACATCCCAGTGGCTGCAACCTGTGAAGCACTAGTGAACTCAATGCAATATTGAGACTTTGGGCACAATTTGTCCCTTTTCACGTAGGGGTGTACTTACTTTTGTTGCCAGTTGTTTAGACATTAATGGCTGTGTGTTGAGTTATTTTGAGGGCACACCAAATTTTACATGTTAGGTTATGTTTCCACTGCACACTGCACTCATTTACTAAAAAATGCTGAAAAAACGACTTTAAAGATGTCACATAGTAGCGTTAAAATCAGCTACTCGGCGGTGTGGCAGTTCTTTGCTAAGACACCAGAGTAGCCGAATATGGATATATGTAGAATCTGTGGGCAGAAAGTGAAGCGCAGCAAGGGAGCTAACGTTGGTACCATGGCCCTGCATCAACACATGCAGCGTCCCCATCCAGTGGCCTGGGAGAAACGTGGCTCAGATGTGGTGGTCCATCCTGCCGCCGCAGCAACAGCAGCAGCAGCGCCCAGTGGCATGTATGCCATTTCAGGCAGTCAAGGCTCCACCACCTCTGCAGAAGGGAGCTGTTTCTCTTTGCCATCATCTCCCAGTTCAGATGCTCCTGCTCTTTGCTGCTCATGGCGCCAGCAATCGTTCAACGAGGCGATTGCAAAGAGACAACAGTATGTGTCCAACCATTCTATGGTGCAGAAGCTGACCGTGCTCCTGTTCAAGTTGTTGGTACTGCAGTCCCTCCCTTTCCAAATGGTGGACTCTGCACCGTTCAGAGAACTATTGGCCTGTGCCGAGCCAAGATGGAGAGTTCCAAGCCGTAATTTATTTTCCAAAAAGACAGTACCAGCACTTCACAAATATGTAGAACAGTAGGTGGGCCAGTCCTTGAGCTTATCGGTTTCTTTCCCAAATGCAC
>JAODAL010035197.1:0-43234 GCA_025379985.1 Phyllomedusa bahiana | reverse complement strand
CAAATGTTTTTATGCCACTTTTGACCTCATCTGCGCTCCCTTGACATCCACACTTTTGTCATTGTGCCACTCTGTGGCCTAATCCGTTTTTTGCCACCTCCAGAATGTCATTGTGCCACTGTCTGACCTCATGCTGCTGCTGTGGCTGCTGCCGGGGACCTACAAACTGTGTCCTTGTGCCACTCTGTGGCCTTCTCCTGTTTTTGCCTCATCCAGTTTGTCATTGTGGCACTGTCTGACCTCATGACGGCTGCTGCCGTGACCTCCACACTGTGTCATTGTGCCACTCTTTGGCCTACTCCTTTTTTTTGCCACCTCCAGTATGTCTTTGGGCCACTGGCTGACCTCATGCTGCTGCTGCCGTGACCTCCACACTGATAAATTGTGCCCCTCTGTGGCCTACCTTTTTGCCACCTCCAGAATGTCATTGTGCCACTGTCTGACCTCCACACTCTGTCACTGATGTTGCCACCTGAGCCTTCAGCTTGTTTTTTTTCCAGCTGTCGCTGCCTTAACTTTATCAGGCTACATTCCCCCTTCAGTTTTTTGGTCAGTTTTGCCCTCTTAAGTGCCAAGGGAATTTTAGAGTGAAGCGATTCTAAGAGCGGCGGCAGTCATCTGCGTGTCATTACTAAAACCACAACATTGTAGAAGACCAAACCAAGCTCCCTCTGCATATTTAAGCATGGTACAATGTTCTACAGCCCCCTTCAGGCTCTGTGCACCCTGGAAATAGCTTTTTTTTTAACGTGATTCGTCCCGAAGTAATTCAGACCGAATTTATTTTCGTCGGGAAATTCGGCGAAGTGACCGAACCGAATTTTTTAAAAATTTGCCCATCTCTAGTTTTAGTCCCTCAGTCTGTATGTGGGGTTGGTAGTCTGAATGTGGATTGTATGCTGAGAGTGGATAGGGGATGGAGAGAAATCATGTTATACTCTCAGTCTCTATGTGGAATTTATGCTGTAAGAGGGGAGGGAGAGCAAAGGAATTTATGCTGTGAGAGGAGAGGGGGAGGAGAGGAATCATGTTATTGTCTCTCAGTCTGTATGTGGGATGTTTGCTGTGAGAGGAGAGGGGGATGAGAGGAATCATGCTATAGGTTCTAAGTCTGCATGTGGGGTTCATAGTCTGAATGTGGGTTGTATGCTGAGAGTGGATAGGGGATGGAGAGAAATCATGTTATACTCTCAGTCTGTATGTGGAATTTATGCTGTAAGAGGGGAGGGGAAGGAGAGGAATCACGCTATAATATTTTCAGCCTTTATGTGGGATGAATGCTGTGAGAGGGGAGGAGGAAGAGAAGAATCATGTTGTTGTGTCTCTGTCTTTTTGTGGTATTTATGCTGTGAGAGGGGAGGGGGAGGAGAGGAATCATGCTACAGTTGCTAAGCCTGCATGTGGGGTACCTAGTCCAAAAGGGAAGGGAGAGGAGAGGAATCAAGCTATAATTTTTTCAGCCTGTATGTGGGATGTATGCTGTGAAAGGGGAGGAGGAAGAGAGGAATCATGTTTTTGTGTCTCAGGCTGTATATGGGATGTATGCTGTGAGAGGGGTGGGGGAAGAGAGGAATCATGTTATTGTCACTCAGTCTGTATGTGGGATTTATGTTGTGAGAGGGGATGAGGAGGGGAATCATGTGATAGTTTCTCAGTCTGTATGTGTGATGTTTGCTTTGATAGGTGAGGAGGAGGGGGAGGAGAGGAATCATTTTATAGTCTCTGATTCTATATGTGCAATTCATGTTGTGAGAGTTGAGGGGGAGGAGAGGAATTGTGATAGTTTCTCAGCTTATATGTGGGGAAGGGAGAGGACTCAAACTGTCATTTCTCAGACTCTAGGTACGTTGTATGCTGTGAGAGAGGATGAGGAGCGCAATCATGTTTTATGTTATAGTCTCCCGGTCTGTATGTGAGATGCATGTTGTCAGAGGAAAGGGAGAGGAGATAAATCATATTATACAGTGTCGGACTGGGGGGTCTGGGGCCCACAGGGGAATTGATCTTGGGGGGGGCCCACCCTACTGTACATGAAAATATTACCGGCCTCTCGGACATAAACGCGCCCATTTTACCACACAATACAGTGCGCAAAACAGAACTATATTGTGTAGTACAATAGCAAGGGACTCACATATCTGCTATCTCACATATATTCAGTCTAACATATCAAAAGACACAGGGCTAAATGGGCTCCACCCATATCCCCCTCCCCCCACATACAATATCCTCCTCCACCCGCATACAATATCCCCCTCCACCCGCATACAATATCCCCCTCCACCCCACATACAATATCCCCTCCACCCACATACACTATCCCCCTCCACCCACATACACTATCCCCTCCACCCACATACACTATCCCCCTCCACCCACATACAATATCCCCCTCCACCCACATACAATATCCCCTCCACCCACATACACTATCCCCCTCCACCCACATACAATATCCCCCTCCACCCACATACACTATCCCCCTCCACCCACATACAATATCCCCCTCCACCACATACAATACCCCCCTCCACCCACATACAATACCCCCCTCCACCCACATACAATATCCCCCTCCACCCACATACAATATCCCCCTCCACCAACATCCAAAACCCCCTCCACCCCCATACAATATCCCCCTCCCCCCACATACAATATCCCCCCTCAACCCACATACAATATCCCCTCCACCCACATACAATATCCCCCTCCACGTTTCCCTGGGTCACACACCTATCCAATATAGAAGTAAAATAACCCCTCAAATTCGGGACTCACCGGAGATGTCATATCTGATGAGTCCGTTCTTTTTCCCTTCTCTTCTGCATCCGTTCCAACACCGCCATGAGGACTTGTCCCGCCACAGCTCATCCCTGCAGTAATTAAACAAAAATATCTTAGAATCCTCAATTTTCCAGCATCTCTTTACCATTTCCACCTCTGTACAAACTTCCAGGGGTGGAGAGCGGGTTACAAGCCATAACTTAGAGCCTAGTATCCTGAGGGGTTGGAGGGTGGGAAAGGACTAACCCCCTGGAGAAAAATGCTACAACTATGGGCTGCCTGCCTCAAAATTTAAATTACCAGGTAGGGAGACAAGACCCTGGGAAGGTAGGCAAATAGGCAAGGCCCCAGTTTTGTAGGTGGGTGGTTTCTCCCAGTTAGGTAAGCTGTAGTAGTTAGGGTCCCCTTTATATAGGCTGCAAGCAGTTAGGGACCCCCTTTAGGTAGTATACAGGCAGTTAGGGCTTCCCATGAAGTAGTAAAACAGGCAGTTAAGGCCTCCTTTAGTAGTATACGGGTAGTTAGGGGTTCCTTTAGGTAGTTTGCGGGCAGTTAGGGGTCTCCTTTAGGTAGTAAAACAGGTATTAGGGTCCCCCCTTTAGGTAGTTTGCAGGCGTTAGGGGTCTCCTTTAGCTAGTGTGCAGGAAGTCAGGGCCCCCCCTTTAGCTGCTGTGTAGGTAGTCAGGGCCCCGATAGTAGTTAGTAGCCAGGGCCCCCTTTGTAGTCAGGGCCCCCTGTAGGTAGTCGGGCCCCTTTTAGTATTTGGGTAGCCGGGGGCCCCCTTTGTAGTCAGGGCCCCCCTGTAGGTAGCTGGGGCCCCCCTTGTAGTCAAGGCTTCCCTTTAGGTAGCCAGGGCCCCCCTTGTAGTCAGGGCCCCCCTGAAGGTAGTCAGGGCCCCCCTGAAGGTAGTCAGGGTCCCCCTTAAGGTAGCCAGGGCCCCTCTGAACTTAGCCAGGGACCCCCTGTAGGTAGCCAGGGACCCTTGTAGGTAGTCAGAACCCCCTGTAGTCAGAGCCCCCTGTAGTCAGAGCCCCCCTGTAGTCAGATCCCCCCTTGTAGCCAGGACCCCCCTGTAGTCAGAGCTCCCTTTTTAGCCAGGGGCCCCCTTGTATCAAGCTCCCTTGTAGCCAGGCCCCCCTTGTAGCCAGAGCTCCCTTGTATCCAGATCTCGCTTGTAGTCAGAGCCCCTCCCTGTATCAGAGCCCCCCGCTGTAGTCAGAGCCCCCCCTTGTAGCCCGGACCCCCCTGTAGTTTAGACCCCCCCCCTTGTTGTCCGGGCCCCCTGTATTCAGAGCCCCCCCTGTAGTCAGGGCCCCCCCCCTGTAGTCAGAGCCCCCCTTGTAGTCAGAGCCCCCATGTAGTCAGCGCCCCGATGTAGTCAGAGCCCCCCCTGTAGTCAGCGCCCCCCCTGTAGCCAGAGCCCCCCTTGTAGCCAGAGCCCCCCTTGTAGCCAGAGCCCCCCTTGTAGCCAGAGCCCCCCTTGTAGCCAGAGCCCCCATGTAGCCAGAGCCCCCCTTGTAGCCAGAGCCCCCCTGGTAGTCAGAGCCCCCCTTGTAGCCAGAGCCCCCTGTAGTCAGAGCCCCCCCCCTTGTAGCCAGGACCCCCCTGTAGTCAGACCCCCCCTTGTAGCCAGACCACCCTGTAGTCAGAGCCCCCCTTGTAGCCAGACCACCCTGTAGTCAGAGCCCCACTTGTAGCCAGGACCACCCTGTAGTCAGAGCCCCCCCCCCCTTGTAGCCAGGCCCCCCCTGTAGTCAGAGCCCCCCTTGTAGCCAGGGACCCCCTGTAGTCAGAGCCCCACTTGTAGCCAGCACCACCCTGTAGTCAGAGCCCCCCTTGTAGTCAGAGCCCCCTTGTAGCCTGTGCCCCCCCTGTAGTCAGAGCCCCCCCCTGTAGTCAGAGCCCCCCCTGTAGTCAGAGCCCCCTTGTAGTCAGAGCCCCCTTGTAGTCAGAGCCCCCTTGTAGCCAGGACCACCCTGTAGTCAGAGCCCCTTGTATTTCGAGCCCCCCTGTAGTCAGAGCCCCCCCTGTAGTCAGTGCCCCCTTGTAGCCAGGACCACCCTGTAGTCAGAGCCCCCCCTGTAGTCAGAGCCCCCCCTGTAGTCAAGCCCCCTGGTAGCCAGAGCCCCCTTGTAGCCAGGGCCCCCCTTTATAGCCAGGGCCCCCCTTGTAGGTAGTTTAAAAAAAAAAAAAAACAACAACAAATAAATTACCTGGCTCTGGCTCCCCCCGCTCTGCGCTGCCGCCGGCTCCGTACGGCGTCCTGCATAGGCGGCGCGATGAAGTACGTCACCGCGCGCCTACGTCACCAGTAGGGGCCGGCGCCCGGCAGGGTGAAGGGCCCAATGCTTCAGCCCGCCGGGAGAGCAGCGGAGCGCAGCGCTAGTGGCGCTGCGCTCCGCTGACACCGCGCTAGCCCCGGGAGTCGGGGACATTTGTCCCCAGCTACCGGGCCGGTCTCTGACGCTCGGGACGCGGGTCCCGGGCGCTCAGGGACCGGATGCGCGGAACGGGCCCCGGGAGCGACGGCAAATGCCTCCGGGCCCCAGCGGCTCGGGGGGGGCCCACCGGGGGATCCCCCGGTCCCCCGGCGGCCCAGTCCCCAGCCTGATTTTTATACTCTTATCATGTATGTAGGATGTGTGCTATTAGATGAGCTGGAGAGGAGAGAGATCATGTTATTGTCTCTCAGCCTCCATTTGGAACTTATGCTGTGAAAGAGGATGAGTTGGAGACATATCATGTTACATTCTCTGAGCCAATATGTAGGATTCATGATCTGAGAGGAGAGGGGCAAGAGAGGAATCATGTTACAGTTTCTCAGTCTGTATAAGGGATTTATGCTGTAAGAGGGATGGGTAAGGAAAGAAATCATCTTATAGTTTCTCAGATTGTATGTGGGATCTTTACTGTGATAGAATAGAAAAAGGAGAGGAATTATACTATAATAGAAAAAAAAGGTAAACCAGCTTCACATCCAGGCAATTGATATATTAAAATTTTTCTCTACTGAGAAATATCTTAAAATGTATCATTGGACATAGCAAATATTCACACAACTCTCTTCGTAAATGAAAGGTGTTGACAGTACGCTGACGCATTTCGAATGCCGTGTCCTTAGTCGTAGTTTACCAACAAAAAGTGCACAAGACATGTGACCAATAGTTTGGCCCCCTTTGTAATTACCTGGATCAGAGATACCAGCCAATTTTCCCATGATGAATAAATACCACTGCAATTTGGTGTTTTGAATTTAGTGTTAAAAAACACTAACATATGATATTGTTGTTTTCATTGCGACCCATTTCATAACGATAATGTGGTTTAATAGACTAATATATAACTATTTATAAATAAAACTAAAATCAATATTTTGGTAGACGTCCAGGCAAAATATCGGAGTCAACAAGTCGACTCATCATGAGATCTATCAGTTCTGGCATGACAGATACAGCACTGGAGGTGGCTCGTAGGCTTCGTGAGATCACAGACATCCATGCAAGCATTCTGTGACATGCGTTAAGCAAGTCTGGAATGGTGGCCAAAAAAGGTGAAGAAGCCTTGACTTCAATATCATCATAAGAAGCGTTGGTTCGAGTCTACAAAAAGAAGATGAAAAGTGGGCAGTAGAAGTTTGGAAACGGGTGATTTGAAGCAATGAGACAAAAATCAATAGACTAGGCTCTGGGGGGTGTAAATGGGTCTGGAAAAATCAAGGAAAAAGGGGGCTAATTGATATAGAAATTGAAGACACTGTCAAGTTCATGGGAGGAAGTCTGAGGATATGGGGTTGTTTCATAGCCAAAATCATTGGATACTTGACCAGGATCGATGGTGATCTCAATGCTGAGCTCTATGTGAGTGTCCTACAAGATGATTTACTTCATATACTCGAGTACTATGGGTATGAAAAGGACGACATAGTGTTCCAGCAGGACAATGACTCAAAGCAAATATCAAGATTGGTGAAGAAATGGTTCAATGACAATGAAGTAGAGTTGCTGAATTGACCCCACAGTCCCCAGACCTCAACCCAATCCAACAGTTGTAGGCATTGTTGAGAAAAAGCTGTATTCATACCCAAGTCCAGTAGGCACCAACATTGGGAATATGTATAAGATACCTAGGATCAGATTTCGGTCAAGACATGCTTGAATTCAATTAAGAGCATGCCCAGAAGGATTCAGGCCATGTTGAACGCCAAAGCTTGATTTACAAAATACTAGGAACATTTTTAAAAAATTGAAATGTAGATTTTTAGAAACAAAACATAACAATGAAGTTACATGTCAAAATTTGTATACCTAAGCATATGCTAAATAGTTGCAAGTCAAATTCTAGTACCTACTGTTCTGGACATATTTACAGAAACTTAGGCTAGATGTGTGACAATCAACAGCTTCTAAAACTTCCCAGCTCATCCGGTTTAATTGTTTTGTGTTTTCTGTGTAATTAACCCCTTCCCATCATAATAATATGTTCTTTATTTTTTTTCTCCCTGCCTTCCAAAAGCCATAGCATATATTTCCATCTACATAGACATATGAGGGTTTGTTTTTTGCAGGACAAGATTCACTTTTTGATGATGCCATTGAACATACCATAGATTGTACTGGAAAGCCGAAAAAAAAAGTCTAAGTGGGGTGAAAAAAAGTACTTGCGCTATGTTTGTGGAGTGATAGGGGTTTGCCATTGACTTTTTAGTACTGTATAAATAATGTGTTATCTGTAGTCTACAGATTGATACCATTCTAGTGATGCCAAATATGTAGGGTTTCCGTTATGGTTTAGTACTTAAAAAAAATAAAACATTCTCTTTCTCTTTAGTTTGCGTTTTTATGCCATTTTCTGCAACCAACATTTTTGGGGTTTTCCCACCTAAAGACGTGAGTGAGGATGCATTTTTTACAGCATGAAGTGTAGTTTTTTTTATCATTTTTTATTCTAATTTTTAAGGGAATCAAATGTCCAAAAAATGCAATATTGCATTGGAGATACATGCAGATGTAGCACATACTAATTATGTGAACTTTTTTTACTCTTTTATTTGTAAAATGGCAAAAGACTGTGTTTTGAACTTTTAATATTTTTTTTTTATACTTTTAAAGCAGATTATTTTTACTTTAACATCCAGACCAATAGATGGCTTGATTGCTTGGACACCTTTCTGCATTATATAAATAATGCAGAAAGGTGTACTAAGATGGCGGTTCTATGAACTGTTAATATTTTTTCTTAATTCTGGTATTTTTAAAGCTTTTTTTTTTATTTTAACATGCAGTCTTCCTAGGGTACTTGACCACTAGGAGGTTTGATTGCTTATACATTCTTCTACATTATATAAATAATCAAAGTGTCAGTAAAAGGTGGTGCTATTCTTCCTTTGCCTGAGGCAAAAAGTAAAGAAGCGCTACATGGGGGCTATGGAACCTTCAAAGGGAATTTGACTGCTATGGAAAACTGTCACCACTCTAAAATACCCTACAGACAAAACAATAAATATACTCAAATAAACATCTTTCTATCTTTAACTCACCAGTACAATGAAACGTTTTCAACCTTTGTTTTTTGGCAGAAAAAATAATTGTTTAGTTGGGTTAAGATGGATAGATAATAATTATAATTGATAGATGGATATTAAAAAAGATAGATAATAGATAGATATAAAAATAGATAGAAAAAAGATAAAATAATAGATAATAGAAAATAAAAAGATAGTAGATAGTTTGGATATGAGATAGATTTTGAGATAGAAAAAAAAAATAGATAAAAATAGTTTAAAAAATAGATATCAGATAATAGATAAAAAAAAGATAGATAAATATGAGTTTTGATAGATAAAAATAATAGATAGGGGATAGAAATAGATAGATATTGAGGAGAGAGAAATAGATTTGATATGAGTTTTGAAGATGATTGATAATAGATAGATATTTTAAAAGAAAAATTAGAATTAAAAAACCCAAATTTAGAACTTTAGTTTTTCTTATTTAAAACAAAACCTTGTCCCTTTTTTTTCCCCTTTAAAAAATTTAGGAAATAGATAGTTAATTGTAAAAATTGTAGAAAGATATAATAGATAAAGAGTAATATATAGGGAAAAAGATATAAATAATAATTTAATAATAATAAAAATTTGTAGAAGATGTTGAAAAATAGTTAGAAAATAAATAGAAGGTAGATGAATGAAAGAATATTAATGAAGATAAAATTAGAATGATTAGAAAAAATAAAGAAAAATTAGAAAAAATAAAATAATAGATAGAAAAGATGAAGGATAAAGAATGAGAAAGGGGGTTTAGATAGTAGATAGTTTTTAATAGAGAAGTTGGGAATTGCCAACCCAAAGGGTTTGACAAAACCTTTTAGTTGTGTCTTGATTTAAAACAGAAACCATTTCCCATTTTTTGTCCACCCCCCCTAATAGTTAGAATAGAAAAAGATAGATAGAATAGTAATAGTTTAGAAATGAAATTTAGTTAATAGAGAAAAAAAAAGAGATAGATTAATAGGGAAAATGATAAAATAGTTTTAAAGAAAAGATAATAGATAGGTAGAAATGTGTAGAAAAAGAAGATAGATAGATGTTTAAAAAGATGATAGATAAAGATAAAAATTTAGAAATGAATTGCAACCAACCTGCAAAGGGGCATACCTTTATTGTTTGTCCCGATTTAAACAAAACCTATGTGCGCCGTTTTTTTCTCTTTTCCTTTAAAATTTTGGGGGAAGATGTAATAGATAGATGTAGATAGTGTTAGTTTGAAAGATGTTGAGATTTAAATATATGAGAAGTAGTTAGTGAATGAGTAGATAAAAGATAAATAGAAAATAGATGTTTGAATAGAAAAAGAAAAGAAGATAGATGAAGGGAATAAATGAAGAAGTGATAAAAAATAAAGTAAAAATTTAAATTGGGTTAGAATAAATTTGTATAGGAAAGATAGATATAGATAGAAAGATGAAATAGAAAATAGATAATGATATAAAAGATAGATAAATAGATAAATAGATAATAGATAATAGAAAATAGAATAGTTTAGGATTCACAACCTAAAAGGGTGAGCTCCTGATTAGTTTTTGTCTTGTTTTTAAAACGGGAAACTATTGTGCCCTGTTTTTTGCTCTATCCCTAAAATAATTGGGAATAATAGAAGAAATAAAAAAAATAGATAGATAATATAGATAGATAATTTTAGATAATAGAAAAGAATAATAATAGATAATAGTGAAAAGAAGAAGATAGATATAATAGATAAAGAAATAGAATGAAATAAATAATGATAGAAAAAATAAAGATAGATAGAAGATAATAGATAGATAAAATAGTAATAAAAAGATATAGATAATCTTTGAAATCCTTTTTAAGTTAATTTTTTTTTTTTTTTGGGCTTCAGCTTCGTAAATTAAAGAAGAGTTTTTGATGCCTGGTATTTCATGAAGTTGGAGAGAGATAATTTAGGATCACACTTCAGGCAATATATATATATCAAATCTCATCCCCCTTCTCTCCAGTCTCTCTCAATAACCTCTGAACATAACATTAAAAATTTTCCACTTCACTTTTCCATACAAAGACACTATGTATCAATGAAAACAAATAACAAATAAAAAGGGTGCATTTTACATTTATTTTTTTGTCTGTTTTTTGTTATATATATATATATAACAAAAAACATTCATACAAGACATTTAGTAATTCCCCTTTAAAAGCTCCAAACCCGAGGTGGATGCGGTAGAATTATCTCATGTCGTGTTTATTTATTTCTTTTTTTTAACCAGTGGCTAAAACCACAGAAGCGTTGACGTAATTCAAGAAGGATAAGAAGTGAACAATTTCCCTAAAAATAAACTTTCCCACGTAGCCAAAAATTTATTCAATACAAAATTAAACACACAGACCAACTTTGGCATCAATTTTACGGAATCCGAAACCCACCTGCAAAAAAAAACCACTGCCCTTTACGGGTCTCTTCTAATTTAAAAAATCACCCCAAAAGCAGTATTTATTTCCTAGCCCAACTTTCATCTAAGAAAACAAGTTCCTTAAACGAGCTACTTTAGTACACGGCTATGGCTCATTGATAGAGTCACAAAATGTTTTGTGGTCAAAAGCTGAGTTAGGACAAAATGACCACTTTAAAAAAAATTTTTGGCCAGGCTGGGGCTTTTAAGGAAAATCTAACGCTTGATTTCTTTATATTTGTAGAAATAGGTAAAAAAAAAAACTGTTACCAAAAACTTGCGTTCGATATTGATTTTTAATTAAAGTTGGGGGAAATTTTTATTTCCTCTTTTCCCAGGACCGACCCCCCCATCTACTCTAAAGAAAAATGGGAAAGGGGACTTTACACATGCTTTCTTACAGCACCCACAACTTATCTTTCTTACAGACAAAGGGCCACATTATAAACTGTTTTTTTGGGCTAAAACTCACTTTTTTCCCTTAGGTTTCTATGGGAAAAAAAATGATTTTAGACCAAAACCTTTTTCAAACGTGGGGCCCAAAGTTTTAAAAACCCTTTTCCTTTTGCCTGCGTTAAAAACCCCCATCACCAATTCCCCTAACAGGCCACTAGGAAAGCGAAAATTCAGTCACTGCTGTAAAACCACCTACGCTACCAGGAATGGGAAACCTAACTGTACAACAACCCATAGCTAACAGAAAGTAGGAGCCAAAAGCTTGAACCACCCACAGCGCAACAAAAAAAGCCTTAAAGGGTTGTCTCATCTCAAAATTTCATAGATGCATGAATTAAATAATGCTGCTTGCTCTGCACTTTCCTGTCAAGCTTCCCGTAATTAGCAAAAGAGCTCCTGAATTTAACTTCTGCTAATTAGATAAAACCTGTGCGGACCCGGGAAGCTTCTGAGGGGAAGTAAACACATTAAATTTCTGGCTTTGTCAAAGATCAATAAAAACAATCTCACGTCCGAAATTCTTGATGATTTACTCCCCGCATCAATAAACAAACAGCAGGGGAAGAATACACAGGTCGGCACTTGGGGAAAAGAAACCTCAGAAGGGGATAAAACACTTTAGCCCCCTTAACAAAAAAAAAGAACAAACCATATATTTAAAAAAAACCTTAAAATTTGGTTCCCTCATGTTTTAAAGCTAATCTTTGTAGCGAGATAACCCCGTTAAGCTGTCTGTAAAGAGCAGGTGAGCAAAGCAGTCCTGTCACACAAACCACCCTTCATACAATCTAAGTCACCTCCACTTCACACAATAAAAGTGACACACAATGCAACTCAATGGATTTGATTACGGTCAGTTTAAAAAATCACACTCAAAAAACAGGCCAATGATTGCACAGTTTTGCAAAGTTTTATCTACAAAGGTATGCATTGTTAAGAAGGGAGGGTTAAAAGATCAGCTTAGTTGATTAGGGTTGATTAGATCAGTGCATTACCATTGGCTGTTTTGCCCTTTATAATCAGGATTATATATTATAACATGCACAACATCAGTACTGTGCATATATACAATATACATTGTCTGTATTGATTTTGTTATTCTGGTTTGGAGTCTAGATTAATTTTGGGGTCTAGTCTGAGGTCTGAATTTATTTTTAGGCACAGATGTAGCTGTGAGCAAGGACTCAGTGGAGTCTGAAACGCGTAAGCGGATTGTTGACATACATTTGTGTTAACTATCGTTATCGAATCGATAGTCTATATCGGCAATTATCAGATTACATCAGATAGTCGATGATAGATTATCGCCGATGACCATTAAAGTCTATGGGAGAGGAACAACACTTTCATTCTTACACCCAAACAGGGGAGGAGAAGCTGGAATTAACATCCACAACAGTCAAATGGATACGTCCTACATCTTAGGCAATACAGTTAGGCTATAAAAGTCACAGAAAAAAACTCACAGACCATTCACTATCCCTGTCTTGCACCACAGCATGAGCCTTAAACCTGCATCACCCACAAATTAACCCCTTCCTCACGGACGTTCATAATAATATGGCTCTAAATTTTTTTGCTCTTTGCCTTCTGAAAGCCATAACTTTTTTTTATTTTTCCACCTACATAGACATATGAAGGCTTCTATTTTGCGGGAGAAGTTGTACTTTCTGGTGGTGTTATTTATATTACTATACAGTATACTAGGGAACAGCAAAAAAATTCTCAGTGGGGCAAAATGTGAAATATATGCGCCATGTTTGCGGGAGGTTTGTTTATTCTTCAGTAAAAAGGATGTGTTATCTGTATTCTACAGGTTGTTACATATAGGGTTTCCATTATGTTTTGGTACCGTAAAAAAATTCCAAACATTTTCTATTCTTGAAATTTGCGCTGCGGCGCCATTTTGTGCAACCAATAACTTTTTTGTACTAACAGCTACGGACGTCAGTGAGGGGGGTGCGATCCCGTTTCAAAGCCGCTTACCGGCGCTTTGATGTACTCAAACGTCATAGATCGGTAACGGGTTAAAAAGTGCCAGAAGGCAGTATTTTTTGAACCATCATTTTACTTGAACTGGACATTGACTCTCCCTGTGCTGGATCGTAGCATGAGCCCCAAACCTGCATGACCCCCACATTTTAAAAGTGCCGTAAAAAGGAGTCTTTGAACCACCATTTTAGTTGAACAGGACATTGAATATCCCTGTCCTGGACCGCAGCATGACCCCAAAACCTGCATGACCCACAGATTAAAAAGTGCCGGAAAAAGGAGTCAATAAGAGTATTTAAATGTTATATGGATTAATATGGCGGCCTTTGCACCACTGACTATAGGCATAATTTACTATCAAATATGTATAACACAATTTGCGTACAACTGAGCTCTTTGTGGCAAACAGACGCACAGATTTCAATAAAACTATATAAAAGTTATAGGGATAAGTTATGCCGGTTTTTGGGAACACTGACATGCAGTGATTGCAATAACTGAAACAAAGGGACAATTTCACCTCCTATCAGAGGTCTGCTGGCCAAAAAAGTGGTAAAAAACAATGCTTTTCCAATTCAAGGCCACAGAATACACTGAGTTGCATAATATCTCCCTTCCTTTCAAAAGCCTCTCCTGCTACCGCCCCAACTCCACCCCCATGCAGCCCAGCGGCTACACACACCAATAGATATCCTTAGAACTTGTTGTAACTAAATAAGAAGTGAAATTCTCTAATCTAACTCTATTCTAAGCTGTAAGTAGGTGGATGGTTTCTTGTATTAGAAGAGACTATCTCTCAGAGCTGTTAGAACTGCTATTGGACAGAGACAGAGACTGAGCTCAAACAGGACATGCAGTTGCATAGATAAAACGAGGTCACGTGATTTTTGCAGCCAATGAGATCCATACACATCCAGTCATGACGTCACACACACAGCTCACCCTGCTCTATCCTCGGAGCTGATTGGCTGGCTGCCAAAATGACAGGAAACACTGAAAATGGTGCGATAGTTATAGATTATCTGTAAGATTGTCACCTAAACTATCGCGTGATCGGAAATTCCCGATAAGCCTAAAAACAGTGCTAGTTTCAACTTTTGCTGATAATATCGCTCATCCCTTCCTTAAACTTTTTGTTTAAGGCAATGTATACTATGGAAGTACTGGTGTATGAAGGCCTAGTAAAGAGAGTCAAAGTGGCTAAAGAAATGCTGAATGATGGGTCACCTGAAGTAGTGTGGGAACTTGTAGGTGAAAAGTCAAAAAGAAAACAATGGATATGGTCAGACAGCTTAAAGAGCCTTGTTTGGGCTCATGGTAAAGGGTTATTCCTACCTTATAAATTCCTCAAGAGCCAAGAGAACAGAGAGATGGCCCTCACAGCTCTCTTTTCATACAGTAAGCAAGTGGGAGATGGAAGGGCAGCTACTGAATAGTGCCTGCTTCCTGAAACCTGAGCATACCCATTAGATCCTTTAATGCATGCATTTTGGGGCATTCAGGTGGGCAGGCACATTGTATCCATCTTGTTAGAGTGTGATGCCCCATTTGGAGAGAGTGGTTGCGGACTCCTGTCCACCTCAAAAAACATACACAATGTTAAGTAGCTAATTACCCATTGAGTATGTGCACTGTTTGAGGATTAGGCACAATTATACAAAAGACACCCGGCCCTTCCCTGAATTGTTATGGAGATGATCCCTTTTGGACCAAGGGTCCCCCGGTACAGACCTGAAAACTCTCACTTCCAAACTTAATGCAAGTAAAAGGATCAAGAATTTTTAATTTAAGTAGTTAAACAAAATTATGCTTAATTTTAAAGGGGTCTTCCACTTTACATTGCTTTTATTTATTATTAGTGTTGAGCGAACCGTTTGGAAAAAGGTTAGTTTGAGACAAATTTTACGTATTTTCTGAGCCCGAGCTGAACCAAATTTTTTCCGCAAGCTCGGTAAAATTCTGGTTAGGAACATACGTTCGACGCCATTCTTACTTTCACTTGCAGCTAGTTCCTTCAGTTTTGGCGGCCAGCCTATCAGTGCAGAGCACAGAGGGGGGTTAAAAACATCACCACTGAGGGTGTAGGGATCTCATTGGCTGCTAAAATCACATGACTGTCTTATGTGTATGTCACTGTATTTCCTGTTGAACGCCATTTCAACCTTACTCTCTGTACTGAACACACTGCTGCCTCTGTGTGCTTGTTTGCCAGCAGGCACAAACACCATTTTCTAGCGATTTTACACAGGAAAAGCTGCGCGTTAGAGTAGTCAGGGGGAAAGAGGGACAGCTCGCGTAGGGAATCATACACATCAATAGTTAGGTAGTTAGGGAGTTTTGTATAGCTTTTGTTTAGTGTATAATTTTGTCTAACTGGCTTCATTTTTCCCATCTTTATTCAGAGTGCCCAAAAGTTCATATCTCCTGTTTTGGTGGTACAGCTACTGTAGAAGACACCATCAGCAAATGTGCCATAAAAAGAAATGCAAGTGTTGCAGTGTTGCTGCCAGGGTTCTTCCATATGATAGTGTTAAAAGATATTGCATAGAAAAAAATCTATATCTAATCTTAGTTGCCAGTTGGAAATAATAGGGATTTAAGAGACTGTGAACAAATCTTGACCTTTTCAATATTTATATTTTTGAACATGGAGCGAACTAGAGAGTAAGCGACAAGAAGGATGATAGGACGTGGATCTAGAGGTAAAAGACAAGGCCCACCATCCAGTGCTCTTCCGACCAACACACAAGTGAGCTTTGGTCACATGGACGGTTTCCCCTGTTGTGTCTCGCAAGTCTGAGAGCGTGCCAATCTGTTCTTCAGTGGTTAACACATCACCTACATCCGAGTGGTTTTAACTCCTCTCCCTCTCAGTCACAGCCACCAAATATTGTCATCACATCATTCCAAACTGAAGCAAAACGGGCCCAATTCACTCAATAAACCAGACCGGCCACTCAGATAATCCATATACTGAAGAGCTCTTTTGATGACCACAATGCATTGGGGTTCAAAAGCATTTAAAAAAGATCAGAGGCCAATGAGGATTATTCTTCTGCTCTGACAGCCCAATCGCTAGATGCCCTCCAGAGGAGAGAAGGAATCTGGTCCTAACTTTCCACTGACTCCGCCATCTTGAGGTGCGAAAATAACAAAGCACATGTGGCACAACAAGAAGGGCAACATTGAGAACATTAAGGGTATGTACCATACAAAAAAGAATTCCACATAAATGCCTATCATGGCAAGGACTGGCATAAATCTACAATTTACACCAGCATGCTGTGGCAATAATATAGAACAAGCATATCAAGTGTAAAATCCTTGCCAAATAGAATTCAATGTCTATGTGAGTGTGCGTGCGAGCGCGTTCGCGCCTCCAAAGAGCAGAGATATTTTCCATCTAACGCGTCAAGGAAAACGAGCGTCAAAGGTGCGGAAAAGGAAGTCATGTAAAGGGCTGCTTCCTA
This sequence comes from Phyllomedusa bahiana, assembly GCA_025379985.1. Lineage (NCBI taxonomy): Eukaryota > Metazoa > Chordata > Amphibia > Anura > Hylidae > Phyllomedusa > Phyllomedusa bahiana. Next base: position 26,564 of record JAODAL010035197.1, on the reverse strand, counting down.
TTTGTGAACGAAAAGTCGCCAGTGTTTTTTGCGATCTGCTATCCAATAGCCATATCAAATGGGGCCCCCACCTGAGGTTAGTTTCTAATTCGTCAAGATCCTCGGGTCAGACAAATCTATCAAGCCTGAGTCTGCGCGCGCACCTCACGATCAGGCAGAAGGATGTAGGGGCGCACAACAAAAGAATCAGGGAATCTAGCGAGGGGGGGGGAAACGCTTAGAGTTAGATGTAGTGTGGGGGGTGAATTACTTATAATTCTCTCTCTATATCGGGGCAATTAGTGGTGAGTATGAGTTATTGGTTGCATTGCGATCATCTTCCCGTCTTAAATTACTTCTGGGGGTTCCTATCTCTCTACATGGCAATGCATCTATCGAGCGCCCGCGAGAAATCACTACTCAAGGGGGGGATGATTATAGATGAATAAGTTTGGAATTTGTAATGAGTGGTTCAGTATTGTTTTTTAATTTATAGTATTTTGTTATATTAAATTTTGATTGTCTAAAAATGGTTTTGCTGGATTTGGGGTAAGACCCAATGTAGAAGACACCGTTAGCAATGTCCCTACTTGAAAAAAAAATCTTATTCCTAAATATCATTTCGTTCCAGGCAAATTTTATTCTGAGTGTCCAATAGGTCATTTTTGCAGGTCATGCTACTGTAAGAGGGATGTCATGGGTGCCAATAGGGCAGAACTCCTGTCAAGGGCCCTAATCAAAAAGGGGTCCAGTGATATGTTAAAAATAGGAACTAATAATGGGTGGGGGTCCCATTTGATTTAGCTGCATGGGGCCCTGAAATGGTTAATAGACAACTGATGGCAGCACTGGCTACCACTGTACTCCCCATTACTATGGCCCTGCCAGCTGAACCTCCATGTTCCCTGTTGGGATTAGAGATGGGTGAATTTCTCAAAAATTCGGTTCGGTCACTTCGCGTGAATTTCCCCGACAAAAATAAATCGGTCCGAATACTTCGGGACGAATCGCGTTAAAAAAACAGCTAATTCCAGGCGTGCACAGAGCCTGCATGGTGCTGTAGAAAATGTTGTGCCAGCTTAAATATCAGAGGGAATTGTTTGTCTTCATACAATGGTTGTTTTTAGTATGACACGCACATGACTACAACCGCCGCTCTTAGAAATCGATTCTCTATAAAATTCATGGGTCCGCTTAAGAGGGCAAAACTGACCAAAAAACTGAAGTTGGAATGGTAGCCGATAACGTCATATGGCAGTTACAGCTGAAAAAAACAAGCTGAGGGGCTCGAGGTGGCAACATGCGAGACAGAGTGTGGAAGGTGACGGCGACAGCCACATCAGCATGATGTCCAAGACATTGGCAAAATACATTCTGGAGGGGAAAAACAGGAGTAGGCCACAAGAGTGGCACAATGACACAATGTTGAGTTAACGGCATCAGCCACAGCAGCAGCATGAGGACAGACAGTGGTCACAATGACATTCCTGGAGGTGGCAAAAACTGGAGTAGCCCACAGAGTGCACAATGAACAGAGAGTGGATGTGACGGTGGCAGTCAGCATGAGGGTCCAGGACAGTGGCACAATGACATTCTGAGTTGCAAACAGGAGTAGGGCCACAGAGTGGCACAATGAGAAGTGGAGGTGACTGTGGCAGCAGCAGGAGGTCAACAGTGGCACATGAGATTCTGGAGAGTGCAAAACAGTAGTAGGCCACAGAGTGGCACAATGACAGAAAGTGGAGGTGACGGTGGCAGCAGCATGAGGTCAGACAGTGGCACCATGACATTCTGGATGTTGCAAAAACTGGAGTAGGCCACAGAGTGGCACAATGACACAGAGTGGAGGAGACGGCGGCAGTAAGCACAGCATGAGTCAGAGAGTGGCACAATGACACAGGTGGATGTCACGGCACCATCAACAGAAGTAGGGCAGCATGAGGTCAGAGAGTGGGCACAATGACAGAGTGTGTGATGTGGGTTTGGCATACCAGTCCCGTAAATATTGTTAGGTGGTAGATGGCGAAACTGGCTGCAGATGTGTGGCATCAGGCGGGTGGCGGCCTCAGAATAGTAGCTGATGCAGGTAAGTTTTAATCCATACTCATTTCTCACAGTTGGGAAGTCGACAAGGCTGATGTATGTCTGATTCCTTAAGGGTCATTGGTGATTGGAAATCCTGGCTGATCCCACGCCTGATTCATCTTGACAAAGGACAGTTCGTCCACATTTCCCGTGGACAAGCGGGTTCTCCTTGGGGTACCGATGGCCCCCCGGCGCACGACACACCCGCTCTGATGCTCACACTACTGGCAGGGCAGGACAGCTTTTCCCCTGCACAACTACCTCTCAAGTTGCGCCCACACAATCCAGTTGGTCTGCCCAGTATTCCCAGTGGAATCCTTTTAACTGGGGTGGCAGAGTGCTGTCCCAAGGTAGGCCACAACCTGTATGGTTCAGGGTCTGCTTCAGGTCCTGCTGCTTCTGCTCGCTGGCGAATGCCCTCCTCACTAGCGGGTGAAGGAAAGCTGCTCATCAGTTGACCTCCAGACTTAGGTTGCATGCAGATGGAGCTGGTACTCGCTCCTACCCCCCCCCACCTTCCCCCAGCAGCTGCGGAGTAGTAACGTTGAGCGCTGAAGATCCCCCCGTCAGACCTTTCAGAGGAAGGACGATGCCGCACATAGTCAGTGGCCAGACTGACTACAAAGGATTGTCCCTATAGTATTTGAGTTGTCCTCTGCCCACTTCAATAGCTGGGAAAAAGGCCCCATAATGCGACCAGGTAGCGAGGTCCAATAGGGTGGAGAGCCAGAAGTCCATCCCTCTGCCGGATGCTGACTATTCGGCTGTCACAAGCCAGGCAAATCAGCATGAAGTGGGCCATCTGCACAAGTGACCGGGTCCTGAGGGGCTCCCTGCCTCCATCTCCACTGTATACGCCACGGTGCTTGCAATGTCATCTGTCTCGTCTTCCTCATCTCCATCTACCTCCTCCAGCTGCTCATGCTCCTCCACTCCGTTGACACCTAGGTAGAAAATCCACATCCATTCTCCATACCCAATGCTTCTGCTCGCAATGTCCCCCTCCCACCTCCTCGCTCCATTTCATTCCCCACGCGACTCATGTGCCGCGAGATGAATTGCCGACCACGTCCTCCAGTCCCCTGCCACAGACAGATTTTTGCAGCATCTGTTTCCAGGTAGACATGAAGCCAGTGGAATGACTTATTCCATTCCCGTAGTCCTGGCTGATCAAATAACGTGGCCTCCTCGAATGGCTCAACAAACGGCAGTGTGTCCGCATGAGGCTGCCACTAGGCTGACATCAAAGTTTTACACGAGGGAGTACTCCTATCCTCCGCGCGGATCATCAAAAAAATCGTAGTGGCCTATCTCTGTTCATACAGTCGTCAAACATGTCAGGCTGAATTCCAACGAGGTGGAAACAATCGCATATCAGAGTGTATGGGGGAGGCCGTTCTGGGAGCCGCTGCAAACTCGAGGAGGTTGTTTCTTGGCTTTGTAGGAATTGGATTAAGTTGCAATGCTACAGATTCCTGGCCATATTCAGATCTTCTTAAATCGGTGGAAGACTTCAGGAACCTTTTCAACAACCAGATTGAACACAAGCTCCAATGCAGTGTGAAAATTGTACCATACCCCCCTCCAGTTGCAGCGCGAACACCATGTTACTCATCTGTTCCGTCACCATGGTTCCGATTTGCAGTTGGCGCGGAGAAAGCCACACATCGATTTCTTGCTGCAGTTCCTCCCCTGTGTGACTATACTTCGTTCGCCGAGGCAAGCCAGTGTAGAACTGCGTGACACGCTATGCCCTACATCATGTGGAATTGATGGAGGCAGTACTTTGTGGAGGCTTGAGATGGTGGTGGTGTTGGTGGGAGGGAGGTAGGAGGCTGTACCATTGGCCGCAGGAGCCGCAGTTTGACAACGGTGGAGGCGAAAGCGGCGTCTCCTGTCCAAGTGTTGGGTGTGCTGGGCTGTAAGACATTCACCCAGTGGCGTTAAAGAGACATGGTACTGGCCCTGACCATAGTTACAGCTTACTACTCCAGACGTACCGCGCTTGCCGTGCACCTGGAACAAACCGATAAAGCTCAAGGACTGGTCCATCTTCTGTTCTAACATATTTATTAAGTGCTGGTACTGCCTTTTTTGGAAATAACTTACGCTTTGGAACCTCCATCTCGGCTCCCACAAGCCATTAGTTTTCTGAACAGTGCACTAGTCCACCATTTTGGAAAAAAAAAAAAAAAAAAAAAAAAAAAAAAGGGGGGGGGAGGGACTCAGTACCGAACAACTTGGACAGGATAACGGTCCAGCATCTGCACCATAGGATGGTTGGACGGCATACTGTTGTCTCTTTGTCAATTCGCCTCGCTGAAACGACGGCTGCGCCATGAGTAGCGAGGAGCCAGGAGCATCTGAACCGGGAATGAGTGTCAAAGAGACACAGCTCCCTTCTGGCAGAGTTATTGAGCCTTGACTGGCTGCAAAGGCATGAGTGCCACTGGGCGCTGCTGCTGTGCTGCGGCGGCATGATGGAGCCACGCGCATCTGAGTCCATAAACACGTTTCTCCCATGGCCACCGGGATGTTACGCTGTATGATTGACGCAGGGCCGTGGTGTCCCAACGTTAGCTCCCTGGCCATGCTTCACTTTCTGCTTACAGAATCCTACATATACCCATATTCGGCTCCTCCGGGTGTCTTAGCAAACGAACGCCACACGCCGAGTAGCTGATTTTACCGGCACACTCCGCACTGAGTGACTACTGCCACCGCCGATGCCTCGCTGAGGCCCCTGTTCTGCTAACTTCTTGACCTGCTAACGGGTTTTTTTAACCCCGTGGGGCCGCTTGGCTCCCCGACCTCACACTTGCTGCTATCCTGCTACGTCACGCCACACAACCCACTCTTGCTGTCTAGCGCCGCTGCCTGACTCGCAAGCTGAATGCCCGTCCTTCTCCAGACGATGATGAAGCCCTTTCCTCACCCTCCCGGCTCACAAGGAGGGTCGTCAACATCAACATCTATTTGTGTTTCATCTGTCACTACTGTCCTCATCACCAGTCTTGGTATGCATAGGAGCTGTACCCCTCACCAAACATGACCTACCCATGCCACTCTCAACATCTATACATTGCCCGCCTACTGCAAGAATCAGAGTGGATATTGGCCCCATTTCTTCGCGCCAAGTAGCTACTGAATGTACCTCCTCAAATTGGTTCATCCTCGCTATATAGTGTGCGCTGACGCAGAACACATAGTAGATCACTATCGAGGAACCGGATGGACAGAGGCGGTTTGAGGACTAGGGTAGGGCCGCTGAACCCGCTCCCGGGCCATGCCAACTAAGTGGTTTGTTTCCTGACTTTCCCACCAGACTCTTGGCTGGGCTTTGTCAGATGTCATCTGGAGGAAGTGTATGACCTATGTCAACCAAATCAAGAACCCTTGGTTACTAGTCAGTACACGGCCGCAAGATGACAGCGCAGTTTGGCCTCACCGAGTGACCCCTGCTGCGACGTCCCCCTTGCCATTTGCTGCTGCTGGCCTGCTCCAGGAATGTTTGTTCCTCCTGCCACTCGCAGGTGAAGAGCCTGCCAACTCTCTGTCTGACATACAGTATCTGTTCAAAAATGTTCAGACACATTTTGATGAAGATATCTGTAAAAAGATAAATGCACACCCTGTAGTTGACTGCTCCAATGAAACCCACTAAGAATATTGGGTAACCCTTGGATATAAATTGCGCTCCACAAATGGGCAGGGAAAAATGACTTGTATTGCCGTTTTAAAAACTCTGTGTAATTTACTGAATATAAAAAGCACAAACCATGCTTAATTTAACCCTACGGATATGAATATGCTACCAGAATATCTTTCTGTGGCGGTGAACAAACAAAGATTCTGTTTACTGATACAACTGCAAGAAAAACCATAGTTAACCCATTGATGTAAATGGCGCAAAAGAATTGAGCAGCCAAAAACAACCAGCTTGTACGTTTACAATGGCGTGTATTTTATGCTAAACAACAAAAAAAACTTGTAATTTAACCTACGCTTGTGATTAAGCTATAGAAAAAATTTATATTTTGCCGTGACAAAGACGGTTTATATTTAGTGTCACCGCAGCAGCAGAACAACGCTTAATTAACCCCTGGATTTAAATTGCGCAAAACAAATGAGCAAACCAAAAACTACAAAGCTTTGTAGCGTGTTACAATGGCTTTTTATTACGTCAACACAACAAGAGAAAAAATTGTAGAGTTGAACCATCGCTTGTGAATTTATGCTACAGGAAAAATTTATTTTTTGGCGTGAAAAAGAACAGTTTTAATTTTATCACCACAGCAGCAAACAAAGTCTTAATTTAACCCCTGGATGTATATTGCCAAAAGAATTGAGCACCCAAAACACTACGACTTGTATCCTTGTTACAATGGCGATTTTTTCCTACTCTACTACAACAAACAAGAGGAAAACTTGTAATTATAACCTTCGATTGTGAAAATTATGCTACAGGAAAATGTCTTTTTTGGCGTGAATATAAATGGTTTTCTTTTAGTCCACCACAGCAGCAGAAACAACGCTTAATTAACCCTGGATGTAATTGCTCAAAAGAATTGAGCAATCAAAAACTACGAGCTTTGTTGTCGTGTTACAAAGGCGTAAGTATTTTGAAGCTACACAACCAAGAGTAAAACTTGTATTAACCTTCGCTTTGACGTTTATGCTACCTGGTGTGGAAAAAAGTCTTTTTTTTTGGCGTGAAATAAACGTTTTCTTTTAGTCACACATGCAGCAGAACAAGGCTTAATAACACCCTGGATGTAAATTGCGCAAAAGAAGTTGAGTCAGCCAAAAAATTAAGTGGTATTTGTTTTGTAAAAACGCTGTTTCTTTAAATTAATACAACATAAACAGGCTAGATCCCCTTGGATATCCAATGTGCGGTAAGCAGATAGCATTAAAATGTAATATGCAGCAGCCAGTTGGACTCACACGGACCTTCAGATCCAATACACCCCACAAAATCATAAATAGAACTTAAGAGAAGCATCTCTGAGACAAGCTGAGACACCCCACAAAAATCGCTGTATAAAAATCATTTCTTAGTATCAGCTTATCCCAAAGCAGCCGCCGGAAAAAAAAACAAGCACCTTCCTAAGCATACAGTAGAGCGTATGACTCCCAGCGTCGCGCCGACTTATATATAGCCGGTGACGTCACAGAATCCCGCGGTCTCTGAATTGGCTTCATCCTGCACATGTCATGCAGTCTATGCCCCTTCTTCCTCCCAGAGTTCTTTGCCCCATGTAACGCCAATGTGCTAGCACAGCCATTTTATCAATGAAAAGCACACTTCGTTCCCCGACCCTAAGTACCAAACATCGGCTTCGTTCCGAACTGAAGTTTTCCTGAAATTCTAAACTAATTCCACTTCGTTAGAATCAATTCGCCCATCTCTAGTTGGGATGTTCTTGCTTCCACCACAAATATAACATGTTCTTGTGCCCTGGTACAAAAAGTGATACGGGAGTCCTGCCAGTTACCATGTGCCATTTCAAAACCGATGTCTTCATAATGTGTCAAAGTAAGTGGCCCCGTAACAGCTGCTACTGCTGTTCCTGCTATAGCTATGCTGTCCTCATCTTTTTAGCCATTGAAAGGAATGAATTATTTTAGTGTGTGAATTTTTTTCTGTCACTCTTAGAGCCAAAAATGTCTTACTTAGTTTTTTGTACACGTATCCAGTTTTACTATTAAGGATGGTAATTCCAGCTTTTCCTCACCTGTGTTAGTATAAAAATGAACCTTAACATTATCTCCCATTGACTTTAATGGGGTCCGTCGTGCAGTTCGGTGTTCATCCGAATTTCTCAAAATTCGGGGTGCGGACCAAACTCCGCTCATCATTAATTATTATGTACAAAATAAGATATGACACATTTTTGTAATATACATGTATTAAAAATTGTGCTCCTGTACCTCTTTTATACCAGTGTAGTTGGCCCCTCTCTAGGAAAAAAAAATGGTACACTCTACTTCACTATTCACAGTTACAGGGAAAATCAGCAACAAGAGCACAAAAAAAAAAAATTGGTAAAAATTCCCCCACCCCCAAAAAATCTTTTTCTGACCTTGTGGGGAACACAGTTTGTAAACCAAAAAATATAAATAAAAGGTAAAAAAAAGAAAGAAAGAAAAAAACATTCCTACCAAACGTCTAGATCTGCCCCAAAGACCGCAACTTACATCTATAGATTAAGTCTTTACCGTGGATAAAGAGGCACAATTGGTGGAACTTACACTATTTACTAGTTATACCTATTTAAGTCCCACTTTTTGCTATAAGAAAATATTTTTAAAAAAGTTAAAAACAGTTTTTTTTTCTAGTCTTCAGTTTTTTACTATTTCCCAAGATATTATTAGTAAAAGAAAAAAATCTAATATAACAAATTACATAATAATAAAGCCTTATGTGTTATGGAAAAGAGAAAAAAAAAATAGTAGTATAACCGAGTGCGAGAAAATGTTAGAATGTTCAGATCCAACTGTACTAAAAAGAATAAAAATGTGCAGGAGGGTGAAGGACACAATCTGGAACTGGTTAAAAAAGAAGTACAATGAAAAAACAAAACAATGTATAGATCTAATAAGTAAGCAGAAAACAATAGATCTGGTCAGAGATCATATAGAACAGAGAAGTATGCATACATTGGCCATAAGTGATTGGAGACATGGAAATCATGATAGAATCTATGTTAGAGCAGAGGAACAAATTCTCGAAAAAACAAACACAATATTATCAGAAGGTAAGTAAATTGCAATGGGAATGACAAAGAAAGACCAAAGTCAGATATAGACATAACATATATAAGATTGTAACAAAGATAATCAATTGCAATTTGAGAGTGCCAAAAATGAGATAGAAAGAAGAAGAAGAATAGGGATTGGGATGGGAACTGTCCACACAATAGAGGGTGTGGAAGTAAAGAAATAAGAGACAGGTGCATTATTGTTTACAGATACATTTATATAAGTGTTTAAGAGCAAAAGGTGAGCCAATATCACTAGAACTGAAGATGCCTACCCATCGGTTTCAACTTCTCTCACACATATGATGAGGGTGGAAAATCTCCCTTAAAGAGGTTTTGCCAAGAAGAGAGTTCCTTACCTAACAGGCTGATACACCCCACAAGAGGCTTGAAAAAATTGGTGTGTGGTTTCTGTGTTAATAAAAGACAGCACTCCTTCTGGGAGTCATCGCTCCACCTCTCCCATGCAACGCTCCTGATATTCCAGTCTCTTTGTATAGCAACATGTTAGGCTAAACAACAGAGGATAACAGAATTGTGCACAAAGCTCTATGGTTTTGTTTCTCCCCTTACTGCTCAGGAGAGAGATAAGCTCCAAGCAGGCAGCGTTTCTTTCAGTTGTTCACAAACTGATGCAGGGGGAGGTAGGGGCCGGGCTGGAGCCGTCTGCATGATTACATTACAACAACCATTGTGTTTCTCTATACAGCAGACACAGGATCTTTTCTCCTCAGTCCCTTCAAAGCTCGTTCATGTTCCCTGCCATCAGATAAGAAGTCAAACAACGCAAGCGTGGCCCGATCAGCTCCCGTCAGCTCCGGTCGTACTAATGTAAACACGGAAAATAAGGGATGTAAGGAAGGCTGTAGCTCTCCAGTTCACTTTTTAATGACATAATTTAGAAAAGTGATTAATACCCATTTTGGAGGATCCCACATTAACATTAGATCGTGGCAAAACCCCTTTAAGGATACAGCCAGTTTTGACCTTCCTGACAGAGCCTAAATTTTTTTAAAAAGATATTTAACTTTACGAGAAAAACTTTTTTATATTTTTACCTACCCTGTAATTTAAAAAAAATTTTCTCGTGACACATTGTGTTTTAAGCTAGTAAGACATTTTTGTCCATACACTCCTTGTTAATTTGTAAAAAATATCGAAATGTCACAAAAATGTAGAAAAATTTGCCATTTTCAAAGTTCAAAATTTCTGCGCGCAAGACAGATAGTTTTCCCCCCACACAAAACATTTTTTTTTATAATTAGCATCTACCCAAAACTCAAAATGAAGGGTTTTGGGCATCATTTTAAAAGTCTTTTTATTTTTTTACGATAAAACTTTTTTACGAAAATTTGCAACATTGATATTTTTAAAGACCAATCCAGTTCTGATGTGGTTTTGAGGAGCCTGCATGTTAGATACCCCCATCAATGACTTCATCTAAGAAAATAAACCCCTTAAGATCTTCAAAACAGCATTTAGGAAGTTTGTTAACCCATTACATGTTTCACAGAAATTAAAGTGGAAGGGAAATTTCAATATTTAACTTTTTTTGCAGATTTATCCATTATTAACAGGAACACAGTAGATGTGACTGGGGAAATGCAACTTAAATCGATTCCCCCAATTCTGCTGTTTTTAGAGATATCACATGTGTGGCCCTAGTGCATTATTTGGCTCAACCACAAGACTCGGAATAGGGGAAGTACCTACCGGACTCTGGGGTCTTACTTTCATTACAATTTTCTTTAGGAGCCATTTCAGGTTTGCGGACACCCTAAAGTGCTAAAACTTAACAAACACCCCTAAAAAGACGCCATATTGGAAACTACACCCCTTATATCCAGGGGTGTAGTGAGTATATCGACCCCACAGGTGTTTCAGAAATGTTTTTAGAGTTAGGCTGTGAAAATTAAAAAAAATATTTTTTTCCAACAATCTGCTATTTTAGCTCTAACCCCTTAACAACACTGAATGTAAATTTATGTCCAAGTGCTGGTAAGGAGATTTGCAGTGGGATTGCACTGTGATCCTTCTACATACCCAGCGGTTACAGCACGGGATGGATCTGTCAACATCCAGTGCTGTTTAACCCCTTAAATGAATGAGAAACTGTTCCTCATTGTGATCAGGGCTAAAATGGAAAATGTTTGGATTTTTTTATGGTACTATACCATAACGAAAACCATACATGTTTGGTATAGCCAGAATCGTATCAACCTGAAGAATAAAGATAACACATCTGTCACGGCCTGTGGTGCCGCAGTCTCTGTTCGGGGACAGAGACATGGCCGTGTTCCTGTTCTTGTCCTTATGCTGCGGCCTCCGCTGCGAACCGCGGACGTACCTGTGTGCCTGTCTCAGATCCAGTTTTTGTTGCGGTGCCGCTGTCACTGTGAACACTCCTGTCGCCGCTGCTTCCCACCTGAGGTTGCTGTGCAGCTTTTCTCATGCTGGCCATGCTGCTCCTCCATCTTGGCTGCGTGGCGGCGGTCAAATCTTGCATTCCTTTATTCCCACAGTGTGCAGCAGGGTTGGGCTTCCTCTGCCAATCCTCTTCCACCTGTATGGTTATAAGCCTGCTTCTCCCCACACTTCCTGCCTGATCCTTGTTGTGTTGTAGTCTGTTGTTGCTTTGTTTGTTAGTAGTCTAGTGTGTGGACACTGTCTTTTTTGTGTCCTTGTGGTATCCTCTATGTTGTTGGTTAGTCTCCATGCTGGTTTCCATGTCTTTGTCAGTATCTTTGTCTGAGAGTTTCCTTGCCATGTTCTTTACCTGTGTTCTTGCCTTGTTTCTACCTTGGTTCCTAGCCAGTGTCCTAGCTTAAGTCTCTGTTTGTCTCTTGACATGTTCTTGGTGTGTTGTGTTGTAGTCTCATGTTGTGTTGTCTTATGTTCGTTAGTGGTCTGTGGTTGCTGTCTTGTTGGTTAGTCTCCATGCTGGTTTCTATGTCTCTGTCTGTATCTCTGTCCGTGAGTTTCCTTGCCAGGTTCTATGTCTGTTTCTTGCCATGTTTATGCCTTGGTTCCTAGCCTGAGTCCTAGCTTAAATCTCTGCTTGTCTCTTGTCATGTTCTTGGTGTTGTGTCCTGTTAGTATATGTTTGGTACCTTTCTCTCCATTTAACCCTCCTGTTTGGCATCCGTTTAGTCCTGTCTTTGACTGTTCTGTACCTGCACATACCTGCACATATCTATACCTAGTCTGCTATATCATTGTCCCTAATCCTGTTGGTGCCTAGCATTAGCACTTCTGGCCTGTCTGGTCAGCTGTCACTGCTGGGGACTGCTCTGAGATCGCACCTAGTGGCCGTTGGGGAAGCCATCCTTACCATCGGAAGCTCTGTGAAGATGCCGACAGCGGCTTAGTTATGCCCCCTTGGAGTAAGCCTGGCAGAGGTCCAGTGGGTCCACTTCCCGCTCACCCATTACAAAATCATTTATATGTTTCATTGTTACATGGAATTGTGGAAGAAAAGACCCCATAATTTGTTACCCAATTTATTTCAGGTTTGGCAATACCCTATATGTGACTGTAAACTGCTGTTAGGGCACATGGCAGGGTGTACAAGGGAGGGAGCGCTATTTGGCTTTTGGAACTCAGATTTTGATTGGTGCAATGTTGCATTTGCAAAACCCCTAAAGTACCGGAACAGGTGAACCCTTTCAGAAGTCACCCTATCTTGGATTCAACATCCCTTAGGGATCTCATCTAGGGGTGTATTGTGCATTTTGGGCGCACAGGTGTTTCACATTATTTTTAGCACTGGGACAGTACTTCGGGCTTGAATTTTACAGTGTTCACCATGCTGTATAAATCACAAAATAACTTTACCATGTGGGTCGATACAATTACAAAGATATCAATTTTATATAGTTTTTTATGTTTTATTATTTTTACACAATAGAAATGCATTTATAACGGATTGTGGTTTTATATCGTCATAGTCTGACAGCCCCGTAATTTTTTAAATTTTTCTGTAGTGGTGTGTTTAAAAGGATTTTTTGTTGGGGGGATGAGGTAAAAATTTTTAAATTGTTACTTTAAAGGGGTTTTTTAATTTGGGGTTTTTGGGATGGGCTTTTTTTTAAAGGGTTTTTTTGTGAGGTTTTTTTGAAAAAAAATAAAAAAATCCGGGGGGGTATTTTAATTTATTTTTATTTTTTTACACCCGGGGGCAGTAAAGTGGCAGTTTTTGCTTTACCCCATCATGTGGGATCTGTTTTCCAGCAATATCCAATTTGTTTTGTTTTTTTTTATTTTTTTCTGCTTTTTACACAATAAAAAAAAAAAAAAAAACTTTTTTTCAAAAAGGAAACATTTTAAAGAAACCCATCTTTGTTTTAAGAGCCATAACTTTTATTTTTATTTTTAACACCCAATCACCGTGTGGGTTAACTAACTTTGGACAGATTTTATAGGGTGGGGGTCTTAAAGGGTTTGATAACAATTTTTTGTATTTTATCTATTTTTGATCTTTTTTGGGGCAATTGATCATTCTAAAGGGGAAAAGGGTGTTGTTCTTGTTTTTATTTTATTTTTTTTTTTTTGTTTTTTTTATTTTTTGTTTTTAAAATCCAAACCCGGGGGAATTAGGAGTCAAAGGCCATGTTCAAAAAGGCTTAATTGGGGGGACTAATTACGCCCCGCAATTACGCCTTTGTTTTTCTGGGGGGGCAGGGGGGGGAGGGGGGTGAGTGGGGGGGGGCCCCCGGAAATTCCCGGGGCCCTTTAAATTGAATTCCCCAGGGGCGCGTATACGCCGCTAGAAAGTCCATGCCCAATTATCTCCCCGCCCGGCGGCTTTCCCCGGGGCGGGGAAGGGGGAGACTTTTTTTCCATAGTTCTCTATGAGAACCTTTTTAATTTAAACCGTAATGAAGGGGGCCTTTTTTGGCCCGAAATTTGGCCACTTGGGCGTTTTTAAATTACGGACCAAAAATAACGGCCCTTTTTAAACCCAATTTTGGAACATGGCCTAAGGAGGCCATAGGTTTCACCCTCAGCCCCCCTCAAGGAGGCTTGGACTGGTTGCAAGGGAAATCCCAGGTTGCTACCCCCGACAAGGTCACTCGCAGTGGCAACTGGTATGCAGGTGAGGTACTGAAGGGTTTAATGCATATATATCTGGATCATGACAGGCAGGTCAGGGAAGGTGGAGTTCAGTCAGAGGTGGGGTCATAGACAGTAGGTCAGGACAGGAGAACCTCAGTTGAGCAATGAAACGAAGCTGAGGATCAAATTACCAATGCGCACCAACAAACTGGCAAGGGACGGGGAGGAAGACTTCAATAAATAGCCATAAGTGACAAGTGATTGCCAGGAAAAGGTGAATTGTGCACACTAGCACTTTAAATAGCCAAGTACACAAGTGGAGGGCCAGCAAATTCACATGGAGAGCAGAAGATACTAGGTGGGGAGGTGATAGGGGTGCATCTGTAACCCGGTAGTGCCGCAACCCTTGTCGGTTGGAGTTTCCAAAAGGGGCCCCCAGGAGATTGATTTGGGGCCCCATTTCCCCCTCTGCCTCCACCAAACCCGTCGGGTCCCCCCCAAGTTTTTTTCTTCAATTTATTAAAAGACTGGTTTTGATGACATCTCACAACCCCGTAATTTTTAAAATGGGGGGGTGGGCTTTTTCAGTCTTATATTATATAATGTGTTTTTTTTTATTTATTTTAAAAAGGGAAAAAGTCTATAAAAAAGATAATTATAAACCACTAAATAATGTTCATCAGTTACCAAATAATTTACTTTCAAAAAAATCAGGGAATTTCCCCAGGGTATTACCAAAAATTTCCCCAAAAACCATATAACGCAAAAATCATTGGAAACCCCCCTATAAAACAACATAGTGAATGAAAATTTTCCCCCACATCTTTTCCAAATAAAACAATTTAAAAAACTGAAATGAATAATAAACCCCCACACCTTGACCCCAAAAATCACCCCTATAGTGACTGAAAAAATACACAAATTTTCAATTTGCTGATTAAAAGCATTTTACTATAAACCCAAAATTACCGCCTACATGACCATACAGCGGTAATACCATTTGAAGGGGCTCCCGCATTTCAATAAGGATTACAGTAAATTTTTCATGCAGAACTTTACTGGAAAATGTTTTTCTCTGATGATTCGTTTCTTTTCTCTGAGGGTTTTTTTTCTCTCCTTTTTCTTCTCCAAATTTTGGGGCAAACCCCCCCCCCCTTAAATCGCCCCGCAGGGAAATTTAGAGACAGACATTAGATCCACACTTTCCTAGCACTTCTTCCCTTTTCCCCCTCTTCCCTACAAAAATCCCCTTTTATAGTGACCCCAATGGTAATAATGCCCCCCCTTTTCCCCACACAATAAAAGGGGCTCCCATTTTTTTTTACCATTTTTTATTTTTTTTTTGTCCCCATATTGTTGGTAAGTTTAAAAACCCCAATAAGTAAGGGAGGGACCCTTCAAAACTAGGTTTATAGGCCCCTGGTCTATTTTGAAAAGAAAATCTCTTACATGACGGTAAGCATGTGCACTCAACTCCTTCGATCGAACATGGCGGGGGCCCGTTCGAGTGGAATTTTGTTTTTGTTAAACCCCCGTATGGCCCCTTTGGCCCCTGTCTGCAGCCCGAAATTTCCCCTGTTGTTTGGGGAATTAATCTTAAAGCCGAGGCCATCTTCATGTAGAGCAAAAGTTTTGTTTTTTTTCAGATCCTCAGAGGGGTCCTTTAAGGGAATTCCCCTTTTGAACTTCAAATGGGCCCCCAAACATGTTTTTAAAAAAGGGTCACACCAAAAATTTAACACAGGCCCCCCCATTCAACTTGAAAAACCCTTTTAACTCTTTAAAGATTTACAAGAAAAATTTTTGGGTTTAAAAGGGAAATTGGGCCCCAAATTTGGGCCATTTTTCCCCTTTTTTAAGGGGTACTCAATTTTTTGCCCGCCCTTTAGAATTTTATTGGGGGTTTTTTTTGAGCTATTTTGGGGGCACATCAACCCATGAGATATACTACAATGTCACGTACACACCTACCAGCACTTTGCATGGGGGCCATTGTAATGGAGTTGATTTATTTCTACTAAGTTCTCTCAGGTGGAAAATCGACCATAAATCACACCCCAAAACAGTTCCATCACCCCAAAAATATATCACTGCCACCACCTTCATCAATAATCAAAAAGAAAAGGAAATGGGGGGGAAGGGCTCTGATCCAAAAATACCACTTACCAATGCTTACAAGATTACCTCACTGCCCTTTAGCAGTTACAAGGTTAAACACTTTTTCAAGGTTATGGGTTCTTACAGCAAACAAGAATGAAGCTTATAAAAAAAAAAAAAAATGACAAGGTAAAGTGCTTACATAAAAAAAACAATGCAATGACATACATGTAACAGTTATGAAATAAATGGGAGAAAACTTAGAAAGTCATAACACTTACAATGGTAGGTTTTCAGATCCTGGGGCACGGAAGAAATGGAACACAGCTCAATCAGCAATTGAATCCCAAACTATGTACAATGATTTAAGCCTGGACAATGTGTTTTATAGGCCACTCAACCATCTCAGGTTTCCAAACCTCCCATCAGTTAATTATGGAAATTAGCTTGTACCTAATTGGCTAGGAATATGATAAGGTTGGCAGACACCACATCCTTAATAAGGATTGTTACTAACTTCGCCCACTAGATGGCATCCACAGGCTGTTCTTCATGTTGGATAGGTCAGTTGAACCCTGCCCTTTTTTTATAACTTTTTTTATGAGTTTTATGGCTGGACAGATCAGGAGGTCACACCTGGTATGATAAGGTTTTGGCTTTCCATCATATACTATCACAAGGCATTATGGGAAAGGAGCTCAGAAGCCCACAGCGCCCTCTGTTGGTTGTAACAAATCCTCAATTTGCTTTTGACCCACCGAGTCTTGAGAAAGCAAAAAGGATTTTTTGCAAGCCCAGATCTCTCATCTACAACAACGCTGTTCGGGTTTTTGTCCTCTTCAGTGGAGTAAGAGAAGATATGGCTGGATTGGTGGGAGGCACAACAACTCCTTCTCAGCTCCTTTCCCATAATGCCTTGTGATATGCATCCTAAGTAGCGGGCGAAAAGGCAAAACAAAAACTCAACACGCGGTTCAGTTCGGTGCTCTCCCTAAGGAGAGATCTTCCCTTCCTGAGCTACCCGATGCCTCCTACACAGCCAGCCAGTATCTTCTCTACTCTGCACTGAAGAGGGACAAAAATCCCGAAACAGCGTTGTCTGTAGGTTGAGAGATACTGGCTTGGCTAAAAAATCCTTTTTGCTTTCTCAAGACTCGGTGGGTCAAAAGCAAATTGAGGATTTGTTACAACCAACAGAGGGCGCTGTGGGCTTCTCAGCTCCTTTCCCAAAATCCCTTGTGATATGCAGATGAAAAGTAGGGGGCGAAAAGGCAAAACAAAAAAATCTACAAGCGTTGTTCGGTGCTTCCCAAAGGAGAGTTTTCCCCCTTCTGGTCCCCCTTTTTCTCCCCCCAACCCAGCCGTATCTTCTCTACTCTGCACTAAAGGGACAAAAAATCCGAAACAGCTTGTCTGTAGATGAGAGATATGGCTTGGCAAAAAAAATCCTTTTTGCTTTCTCAGACTCGGGGGGTCAAAAGAAATTGAGGATTTGTTCAAAAAAAGGGGCGTGTGGGTTTCTCAGCTCTTTCCTTTAATGCCTTGTGATATGCAGATGCTAAGTAGAGGGCGAAAAAGGCAAAAAAAAAACTCTCCCAAGCCGTTGTTCGGTGTTTCCCCCTAAGGGGTTTCCCTTCCTCTTTCATTTATAGAAAAAATTGTATATCGGATGGCCATAAAATGCAAAAAAAAGAGCTGCTTAGCGATCAGCACTGGGTTTTTTTAAACAGGAGGGTGATATCTACCCCATAGGAAGGTTTGAGGGTTTTTAAAAGTTGCAGACTTTCCACAAAACTGGGGGTATATGTTACTAATATTCCTGGTTTAATAAAAATCGATCACACAATACTTTAGTGTTTCATTAATATAATTTTACAAAATGTGAGGGGTGTACTAACTTTTGTGAGATACTGTAGATGCACACGATGAGAACATCTCCCATTATACAAATCACTGTTCAGTCCACACATAGAATTATATTGGACAGTTTTGGGCACTCACTTTTGTGAAAAATTGTGTCTATGCAAAAAAAGACAGAAAGAAAAAGAATGGATCTTTCACACCAAGAACCAAAGTGTATCTTCTTGACCAACCAAACAGTTGGAAGGTGTGAGTGAAGTCAGCCTGTCGCTCAAAATGAGTGGAGATTTTGTGTTCTTTGGATTTTTCAGTTAGTCCCTGTGAAAAGGAAGGAAACTCACTTTTTCTAGAGTGGGGAGGAGTCCGTAGGTTTCAGAGTAAAAGTTGGCTTGTGATATCGACTCTGACTGTGTGTATATAGCTGCAATAAACCATGCACCTATGGGAGTAAGGGAAGGCCAGAGTAAAGAGTAAAAGGGGATCTCCAGGTTAGAAAAAACGTTTTATACAATTACTAAAAAATTTCTAAGTTCAAGGAGCGATCCTTATTAAAAATATCGGTTTTTTGGTGAGTTAAAGGGTTGCAAAGAGGCTCTTCTAACTCACATTTTAAAAGGATTAATTTACCTAAAAGATCCAGATTTGAGTCAATTACAATATGCCGATGTTTTTGAAAAAAATGCATCCATTTTTAGAGCATGCATTTTTAAATGTAAAAGTGGAAAATATAAGGAACATGTGAACCCACCCCTAATTTTAGGGTCTGAGAGTCAATCTGCCTATTCACTGAAAAAAAGTGTATTTTCACACGAGCAGTTTTGTGCGTTTTAACTGTTTTCCCAATTAAACTCCCCTTTTTCCCAGCGCTTTTTCACTTTTAAAAAATGTTGGAAGTGGTAATCAATTGTGTTTTTGTCATCCACAAGACTTCGAACACTGTAATTGATGATTACTTGAAAACACCTTTCTGAACAATTTAGACACTGAAGAAGCTTGATAGTAATAAAGGAATTTGGGGGTGCTTTCAACAGTGCTTTTTTTGTGCTTCGTTTTGCGCTTTTTTAATTGGTTTTTTTGCAGGGGGAAGCAATTATGTTGTACATTGCTGCCAAAAAATGGGTTCAAAAATCACGGTAAAAATCGGGATTTTACCATGACTTTTGCCACTTTTTTTGTGCAGCAATGTACAACATTAAGTGCTTTGCCTTACTGCACAAAAAAGCATTAAAAAAACACATAATAAATGCAGCAAAAACGCAACGTGTGAAAGCACCCTAATTGGAGCGGAGTTAAAACTGCACCAAAATTGCACTGTGTGAAAGTACCCAAAAAGCTTTGATGCCCTCTAATGAGCTGCACATGTGGTTTTCTTGCAGTCATGATGGATTTAAGGGGGGCTTTCCACAGCGCATTTTGGGGCGTTTTAAATCGCTCCAATTAAATGTTTTATTCTAGCAAATTTTATCAGTGTTTTTTTTAATCACAAGACTTCAAAAAATACTAAACTTTTTAAAACCCTTTTAAAATTTTTTAAAAACCAAAAACATTTTGGGGAAAAACCCAAAAAATTTTAAAACAAATGAAGGAAAAAGGGGGATTTGGCCAAAGGGGTAATTAAAAAAAAACCCCAGGTTTTTTAAAAATTTTTTTGGGGAAAGGGGGGGGGCAGTTTTTTTTAAAGGGGTGCAAAACCAAAAACCCCCCCACCCCCTTGGGTTTGGGGGTTTGGAAATTTTCCCTTAAATGTTTTTTCAATTCCCTTCTTGTGGTTTCACCAGCGCGTTTTGGTGCGTTTTAAAATGCGCTCCAAAAAAATGCCTTCATTTCCAGCAAGTTCTTTAGTTGTCTTTTGTTAGAAAGGTGTTTCAAGAATAATCAATTTTGGTTTTTAAGTCTTGTGGTGAAAAACACGTTGATTCTCACTTTACAAAAGTTTAGATAAGGTAGAAGTTGCTGGTAATAAAGGGAGTTTTAATGAGGGGGCAGTTAAAACGCACCCCAAAACTGCTATGTGAAAGCACCTTTATAAATGTACATAAAGCAATTTAAACATCCTGCAATGCAATTGTAAAATCTGCCACTCACTGCTGGAGTATTATTCCATACAGTCCAATCACCGCTCCTCTTGGAGTGATAATAGTTGTATTGGAAGGTTGAGAACGTAGAGTTACATTTTCCATCATGAAGTCGGGCACGCGGTGATAAATAGTTATAAATCCTCCTATTGTCAAGTCTTTCTGACAGCACTTTAGAATTTATGGGTTGTGTTTGTTGAAAGAGTGGATGAAATGAACCACATTCTGCATTCTGTAACTATGATAAATCGCCACTCTAAAAACCATGCAATGTGCGTCCCGCAATCTCTGGTCAGAGCAGGGAGGTGATCACTGTAAATGTCCTCATGTATATACATTGATCACATAATCCTATATGACAGCAGTAGGGTTACCAGCACTGGACACTGGGGTCACAAGCAATCACCACATTCAACTGTATCAATGCCCCCAAAATCTATAAAAAAGGACAAAAAAGTATTCCTTGTAAAATGCAGAAGAAATCTAAAGGACAAGTTCGCACCTTTGTCGTGTTTTGTCCTAATTGTTCATGTGGATCTTCCTGCATTTAAAAGTGTGTATTAGCCCTATTTAATAGAAGTCTTAGGGCGACATGTATGTACTGGGCTGCACCAGTAGTCTGACGTCCTTTCAGCCCATAAACTGGTAGCAGTGTTCTCTATATTAATAATCAGGCACACTACAAAATTTAAAAGCTCATTTTTGGGGTCCCCACGCTTTTGTAATGCACCCAAATGGGGGGGTTTTGGGGGTCAACCACAACCGGGTTTACAAATTTTGAGGGGAGGACGAAAAATGGGTGCTTTACTGCGGGAACAGTCAGCCAAAGGGAAAAAGGGGTTACCTGCCCGAGCTGTCGAGGGGGACAAAAATTTTTAGTAAAGGGACTTTAAGAAATGGGGAGTTGATGGGGCTTGAAAAGCTTGCTTAGGGGCCACTTATTAAAAATACCTTCTGTATGTCAATTTTTTGGCCCCAAAAATTTTCGGGGGAAAAAGAGGGTTCTGTATTTTGTGTTGGGTCCCCATAGAGTGCTGGGCAGCCCACCCAATTGAATAGTAGAGGCATCATAGGTTGTAAGCCAGCATGGTGCTCCACATGTATCTGTATTAATGGCACCCTTTTGTATTGCCTTATCTATATGCAATTATAATACCAGCAACCACCCCCTATTAGATTGAAGGTGTGCTGAGTGGGTGTCTTATTGGTATTTTTTGCATTTGTGCAATCTCACATGCTGTATTGCTGTGGCTTTTCTGCATGCTGGTAAGTTGGTGATCAGGTATTAAGATAATGTGCAGTTTTTTTATCATATAATTTGTTCCCCAGGTGGTAGGTTTTAGGAGCTACTGCTCAGCTAATCAGGTGCAACTGTTTATCTTTCCCAAGTAGCATAGGGGCATGTGGTTGCCTCTTTTCTGGGTTCTGTTTTCAGTTAATGCCTTTGAGCTGTTGAGTATGGCCTGGTTTTCTGTGTTTTTTGAAGTCACTTTTTTCTCTGTGTTTTTTTGGAAACAAGGAAGCGCCCCAAAATCTATGACCCGCAGTAGAACAGGTTTAATAAATTAGGAGATTCTACACAACTAATGATCTCAAAAAAAATGGCACCTGGAGCGCCAAAATACATATGTGGTGCTCTTATTTCATGGTGTTTTTTTCAAACTGAACTTATACCATAATCTCCAATTTTTAAAGTGTCACATGACACACAAAAAGAAACAACAGGCCTTATGTATGAAAACTGTCTAGTAGTAAGACTGTCTTTGGCTGAAAATAGCAACCAATCAGAGTTTCATTTCATATAGGGCTCGAAAATACAATTATGAGCTCTGATGGTTGCTATGAGCTTGATTGGTTTTTTTTGGGCAAAAAGACCTGTCTTCAATCTAGACAGTTTTCATAATTAGGCCAATTTAATGTGCCGAGATGGCCAGGTCCGTGGGACATTTTACACACTTTAACACCATTTTATGCAATCAAATGCAACGAGGGAAAACAACTGTGTGAAATCTAGTGAGATCAAGTGCCCTATGGAGGGTAATTTTATCATTTTTAATATTGATATGATTTTATCATAATTTTCCTAGTTTCTTGGTTATCTCCAAAAAGAAGAACACTGATATATTTGGAATGTTAGTAGACCTGGGGGCCCCTCGTCCCAGGCAAACGGGAAGGAGTCTAATAATTGAATCCATATGGTGGTGAATGAATGG
The DNA here is from genome assembly GCA_025379985.1 of Phyllomedusa bahiana. Taxonomy (NCBI): domain Eukaryota; kingdom Metazoa; phylum Chordata; class Amphibia; order Anura; family Hylidae; genus Phyllomedusa; species Phyllomedusa bahiana. The sequence goes on along the minus strand of JAODAL010035197.1, from coordinate 4,436 downwards.
ACTCAGAAATCTTAGAAGTAGAACAAAGAACAAGAGTCCTTGTCTATCCAAACCAGCATATAGAAAACTATATTACTTTTCTGGTTTAAATGTCATGGCTGATGTATTCCTGCAGAAGAAGGAGGCTTTTTTTGATATAAAAGTTAGAACTTGCTTGGACACGGGTGGACATTTTGGATATACGCTACATACTGTATATCATGTGTGTGTCTTCCAATGCTTGCTTTGAAATAAATCCTGGATATTTTTTTTTACCTTCAATTGACTTTTGATTTGAAAACCTGATCACATCTGAACCACTTTATAGCGATGACAACACTCTAAGGCTATGTTCACACGGCATAATTGCGGGGCGTAATTACTCCCGCCAGCCCCATAGGCATTCAATACTAGGGGCAACGTATACGCGATAGTTATTGACATATAATTATATCACCCGCGTGGGTTATGTACGGAGCGGGGGAGAGAAACGTTAATCCTTAGTTCCTCTATGAGAACTGCTGGATTACCGTAAATGAATGGGACGTATCTCGCCCTGTATTGAGTGCAGTACGGCGCGAAATACGGGGCAAGATATGTCCCAATTTCAGCCGTGCGAACATAACCTAAGTCAATTTGTTTCCTGGCTGCACTGAATATTGTTATGGTTGACAGTGCTCAGCCCTTGCAGAGTGAGCAACCTTAGGACTAGCTCCAGTGTGAGATTGGCTGGAGCAAAAGATTGCAGCAAGGCAGCAAAAATAGGGGGTTATGAGAAAGTAGGTGCTTATGAGAACTCTGCAACAGCCCTGTACAGAAAGTATAGTAAGTTCTTGTAAGTCTTCTTATTTGGTAGTAAAAAATGTGTAAGTGTTAAATTGTATTCCCATCTCAGTGATAATAAACATTGTAACCAAACACATTGCTGTTCTGATTTTGCTTCATTTCAAAGACAGCACTTTTTCTCTACTGCTTGTTTACAGATGCTTTATTAGGTTACCGGCCATGTCTCTGCTCTAGATATTAGGCTCGTCATTTCCTGCTATGTCTTATTAAGAGGATAGGAGCTTGATTCTCAGTCTCTGATTTTATTTTTCTTAGAGAAACTTTAACCCATTGAAGTTAAAGTACAGGGAGACCTCAATAGTCTTGATGTTATCATTGTATGTAAATACACAGATAACAGTGTGGACGTAGGACAATCTCCATGTTTGTCCAGGCAGTATCCTCTAATGACAAATAAAGCTTTGCTTTATTTGTATCTTTATTTGATTTTTACATTTTGTTTAGTGATACATTTTCTATATTGTTTATTTGTCTCTTTGTATGTGGATTTACTTTGTTCTTTGGCCCTCTTGTACTGTATCTATTTGTGAGATATGGTAATGCTTTTTGTATATGCTGTTGGTTGATTGTTTCCTGTAAACTATTAGGGACTAATGTATATATTGGCATTATTGTCTTTTAATAGTTTTTTTGTATTTATTTTATTGAAATTTTTATTCGGGTGTGCATTCTTCCTTTTATTCTTCTTTTTTTCCGGTTTAGCTATTACTGTTTCACTAGCAAATTTGTTAGAAACTTGCATCTGACCCTATCTTCAGCAACAAAATGGTAGAGGGGTGTGCAAGGGAGTGTGAGAGGGAGAGAGAGCAGCCAAAAAGAAACCTCAAACATGGTGAAAGGAACTCTTAATGTACGCCAAAATTTGACACACCTTATTGCATTTTAAGCCACACACCATCCGTAGAAGCCACAACACCCCCTTGTCGGATTAGCCACTAAAAATGTTTAAAAGTAATAATAAATGTGTCTTAAACTAAATGCACCAAAGTGCATGCTATGCAGCTCCTATTGGATCTCTATCCCCAACACTGACTGCGATCACAAAGCAACAAGTTTTACCTGTAGGTATCGACTGTGCACTTTTCTGTGTATTATTTCACAAATTTCTTTCTTTTAAATGCCTACTGGTGTTTAAACATTTAGCCCTTCTGTCACAATGACAAACTTCTATTACACTTTGGAACATTAAACTGGTTAAATGAAAGGCGGAATCATAATATGGAGCATCATCTGAATTCTGAAAAGAGCTAAGGACTGTTGTTGTTATACACGGATCATTAAGCTTTTATACATTATTTTCACAAAAGACTACAGGGGTCTACTTAATGTTGCGGCAAGGTGCGTGGCATTGACTTGTGGTTAAGATGGCTTCTATTTTTTTCTTGATGATATAAAGGTTTGCAGTATTCTCCACTGTGCTAAAATATTTCCGATAAATTGCAGAGCATGTCAAGTAATTATACATGACTGACCTGAGCCTTCGAGGCTACTGAACACTTGGTCATGCGGCAGGCTGCCATTTCCTCCACTGCCCCTACACAAATTCATTAAAAGGGTTGAAAAGGATTAAAAAAACATGCCTGCTAAATTCCCAAATTATTGTCTTTCCTGTTACAGGCAGACAGAGACAGCAGGGGCCCCAGCTGAAAAATGACCCCCAAAGGGGGCTAGGGAAACCTGGTGGAAAAACATGGTGGGGAAATGAGAATAGAGGCCTGCGGTGTTTTGAAGAAGAATGGCAGAGGTAAAGAGGTAGAAGCAAGGTCATATTAATATGTTTTGTAGGTGAATGGACCCCGGACTCGTTCCACTGGTTGGCCCCAAAAATAAAATTCATGGTGGGCCCCGGGAAACATTATGATGGGCCCCAAGAAAAAAACTAATGCGGACTAAAAAACAAAATAACGGTTGGGCTCAAGAATGAACTCCATGGTGGGCCACAAAATTCAACTCAAATCTGGCCACAAGAAGTGGGGGGCAAGAATCGACTCCCGTTCTTGGCCCAAAAAATTTTAATTAAATTGGGGTCCCCCAAGAATCAACTCCACTGGTGAACCCCAGGTAACTTAACTTTTTTTGGCCCCAATTAAAATAACTGGTGGCTCCAAGAATCAACTCTACTGATGCATTCCAAGAATCAACTTCACGGGTGGGCCCCAAGAATCAACTTCACGGGTGGGCCCCAAGAATCAACTTCATTGGTAGGCCCTGGGAATCTTGGCCTAACACTTAGAAGGCTCCTGTGCAGAAACTGTATATGAGTCTTGTTATACCATATCTCAGCATAGAGCATTGAATTTGTCTAACATTCGAAAGTAATTTTTAGTCAAAAAATTCATTGCCAGGCTTTTTTCACGCAATTGTAGAAGTAGGGGGCTGTTTAGGTGACCCCAAAACCAGTTATCTACGGACCTTGTACGCTGGTTATACTTTCCAACACTTATAGTCTGCAAAAAACCCTTTAAAAAAATTTTTTTTCGGGACTCTTGACACAGTTGACTGGAGCTGTGCCCCCACCATTCACAGTGGGAATTGGCTATAATGTGTAGCATAGGGACTTGCAGTTGATCCTTCAGTCAGTAGATGGTGCCGCTACATAGACAGAGCAAGTAGCAATGACAAGAAACCAGGCAGGAACAGAAAGTCAGTTAGTGGTAGTTAGATACAGCAGAGAGAAGACGTGTCAAAGGAAGAAAGCAAAGCAGGAGCTTCAGAAATACTGACAGTGAGAAGACCTATCTGTGTGGACAGAGATGGAAAAAAACCATCCCACAGACATGCCGCTGAAGACAGAATGCTGCTATGGACTAGAGGCCCTGAAATGATTGTTATAAAAATGTTACTAAGGAAATACTTGTTGCACAAAGTTTGTTAAAAACCAAGATAAGATTCAGTAAACTGTTCAGATTATACAAAGAAATGAGCATGCCCTGGATGTTTAACCCCCTAAATGCTGTGGTCAATAGTTCTAACGACATCTAGATGATTGACAGGGGAAGTCAAAATGCTGTTTCATTGAGTCACAAGCAGCTTTTCTTCTCCCACGTCAGGCTATCGGTGGTTCTATAGCAGTGGTTAGCATGTTTAGCTCTCCTGCTGAGTGTTACAATGTGCAGGAGATTTAATCTTCAGTAAACAAGGCTGCAAGTGCTCTGAGGAGTGAAAACAATTGCTTATCTGTAAATATAAGCTAATCAGTCTTTTTAGGGACAATAAGTGTTCTCTGGAGTGGTGACATCACTCCCTGATCTCTGTCTAATCAGAAAACCAATATGGGGGCGGTAACCAAAAAAAACTGTGACAAAAAAATCTTCTTATCTGCGCCCCAAGATGAAATCAAAAAAACTATGTATTTGGAAAAAGACTTAATTACCCGTCTCTAATTTTAAAACAATCATTGTAAAGATAAAAAAGCTCCCTTTAACTATAACCTTTGCAACAGACCACAGGGTCTGGGTTCCCCAGCAGTAAGGCCAAATAAAAACCCCGCTGTAAGAAACCTCTACCATAAACCCTTTTATGACTGCTGACACAGGCAAATGCTTAAAAGGGGACTTATACTTTTCAGCGGTTTTCTTTGAGTTTAAACTAGAACTACTGATGGAGTCCTT
>JAODAL010035196.1:0-43236 GCA_025379985.1 Phyllomedusa bahiana | reverse complement strand
GCATTTGCTCATTAATTAACGGCACCTGCCATCTTTTCCCATGCAGCATAAGGGCCATAGAAGCCTGCTGCTGGTATCTATCAGCCATTGAGCTGTAAGTGTAGCTTTGTGGGTTAATCAGCAGGGATCAGAGCCAGCTCCGTTCCCTGTTGTTAGCGCTGGGTGTCAGCTGTAATGAGCAGCCAACACCCACCATGTATGCAGCTGGATTACTGAGTAAGCCCACTACATAGGACCTTGCCGACAATAGGACATGACCACATGTCCATTGTTGGTTAGGGATTAAAGGGGTTGTACAGTTCATATACACTGGTCCCTTAACATGCAATATTGGTTCCAGGACAACCATTGCACGTTGGGAACATAACTTTGTGGAAAAATGGAAATTGGTTCTGAAGCCCCAAATGTGACCAACACAATGCAAAATAAAGGTTAAAGAAAATGACACAGACCATTATCCAGATAAAGCGCATCCTTCCATATTACAGCAGAGAGAGCTGCTGGAAATCACTTTCTATGATGAGGACAGGAGCTTCTTTGGGTCATAGACTTTATACACACTGGGCCTCATTTATAAAAGCTGTGTAACCATAAGACAGTCAATGTTGTCCATAGCACCCTGTCAGAGCACAGCTTTCATATTTGCAGAGCAGTTTTTTTTTAATGAAAGCTGAGCTTTGGTTGGTTGCTATGTCTTATGATTAGACTGTTTGCATTAATGAGACCCAATGTACCAGAAAAATGAAAATGGGACAACCCTCACCTGGTGCCCTAAGGAGCCGCTCATCCTGGCACATGATATAGCAGTACAGGACATGTAGCACCTCACTGTACGGTAGAGAGGTGCCATTAGACCGCCAGTCACTGCATGCATTGCACTAATACAGATGTATTACAAGTAAAATGTTCACGATAATTGGTCAGGTCTTCCGTCGATCACATGAGCCACAGTTCAGCAGTGTCTGAGACATTGTATGCTAAGTGTAATATCAAGATACAATGTCCCAGAAAAGACTGCTGTCAGTAAAACCCACCAGGCCCACTCGAGGGTTGACGGCCTGACTTGGGGTGTATCATGACGTTGCGCTTCCCCTAGGGGTGCACAAGGTCAGCCGGATACGGTTTCACAGTTAACCCCTGTCCACACAGGCACAGGAAGGCCCAGGGAGTGCGAGAGAATACCCCACTCGCCCACGCAGGATAAACAGAGCTCTGTCAGCCCAGTAGACTGCCACCAGTTCCTCGTTAGCTATAAGATCGGTCTGTTACAGACTTACAGCAAGGCCAGGAACCAGCCTTGGGTAGTGATATTTAAGAGATCGAGAAAAGGGCAGGTGAGATCGATGATCAAGACAACAGACTAGCCCAGATTAAAGTTTATAGATTTAATTTGCCTTGGAGGGCGCACTAGACAAACAATATATACATAGGAGCAATACTATACAGATATCGGTCAGAGGTGCAAATATGATTATGGTTACAAAAAGGCAGCAAGGTGGGTCTATTTACCTGAGGTTGGCTTTGTACTGGGCACACATGGGTGAATGTGGCCTTGTTTCTGTGTGAGGGTGCTCCTGGAACGCTGGTGTCGGATACCAGCCCCTCCAATGAGACAATGGGCAAACATGGGCTTCTGCTTATAACAGTACTGGGACAGCCCACGTTGCACCCACTGTGACATCCACTAACGCCCCTAGAACGGCCTGCATACTCCTCCCTCTTGGGCCCTGCCGTTTTTTTGCTGAAATACAAAATGGGCTGTACTGCGGCAGGGCATTGGCACAGAAGTGAGCCAGTGATACCAAGAACTTTTGGTTATATATATATTTTTTAATTTTCCATATAACTTTCAATATTTTTAATAATTCTTAAATCCTGCAGTTTTCACTTTGGCCACTAAGCCTTATAATAGTCTGACACTTCCTGTTCTGTACAGAAAGATTTTCAGTTGTCTGCTCATTATTAGCACAAAGAGGGTCAAACTGAATGGAGACACCAGTGTGAATAGATAACACTGGATCCACAAGTCATAAGAGGAGATAGTCACAGTTCACTCTTTCACCTCCCTGCACAGTGACTTCTTCCCAGGTCACAGAGCATGACTAGAAAACTCTCCTATAGCAGTGAATGGGACTGAGTTAGTCTTAAGTCTCCTGTGTGAATGAAGCTACTGTAAAGCATCTCTCTGACTGCTGTTAAAGCAGTGCAAACATGACCTAGTGGCCAAAGTGAAAACTGCAAGACTTAAGAATTTTTAAAAAATATTGAAAGTGATATGAAAAATTAAAAGAAAAACAACTAAAAGTTCCTAAAAGATGTGTTTAACAACCCTGCCTGGGTCCTTGTTCACAGCATTCCAAACACATGCAAAGTAGACATATATATACAAACATTTAAGACCAATAGAATAGCTACACCTATAGGAGGGAGTTCCCTCGATGTTAACCCTTCATGTGCTAGCAGTAACTACAATACATGCCTAAAGGTATACACAATATATTTAATGCATTTTTAACTTTAATGCTAAATGGTAACATACCTGTGTACCTCTATTAGAATGATCATAAGACAACCTTAATAAATATATAAAAGGTCATTACAGCGATTTAGACCTTTTGGGACCCTGATATCGCATTCCATGATCCAAAAGGCTTCCCGGAGTCTAACTTTCTTTTCCCAATCACCTCCTCAAATTGGTTTAAATACCTTCTCTAAGACCCCACACTTTAAAGTTGCTACAGAACCTGCATGTACTTCTATAAAATGACGATTTACCCTTGAGAGGTGTGCCTGACCATTCTTTATGCCCAATAGATGTTCTGCCACTCTTTGTTTCACTTTTCAGATTGTACTGCCTATATACATTTTGTTACATGTATCACAAGAGATATAATATATAACATAATCTGTTTCACAGTTCATGTAACTTCTAATCTCATACTCTCTGGTACCATCACTATTTACAAAGGAATGACCTTTCTTCACTAATCTACATAAATTACAGCGATTTTTTTTTTCCACACGGATAAAAACCTACATGTTTCAACCAAGTCTTATTTGTTTCTTTACTAATAAAAGTACTCGGTGAGATTTAATTTGCTAAAGTTCTCCCTCTCCTCGCTAAACATTTTACATGATGTGTTTGAAAGTGGTGTCCTGTCTTAAAATTGGGAGATTTTTGAAAAATACTTTTTTACCTCAACAACATTTTGGGCTCTTCTTTCTTTTTTATTTCTAACAGGGACAATTGTGATTTATCCTTTACCTTGTGAAAAGCTTCCTTTAATAAATAATTAGGGTAGCCTCGTTCCCTTAACCTACTGTCTATGATTTTTTTTTCTTCAAAAAAGTCCCTATCTTCAGAACAAGCTCATCGTGCCCTAGTATATTCACCGTCTGGGATTGCCGCTATTGTCTGAAAAGGGTGACTACTCTAGGCTTGTAACAATGTGTTTCCACTATGCGGTTTCCTAAAGAGTTTAGTGGAGACTCGTCCCATATTGATATCACCTTTCAACTCCAAATCCGAAAACTAAATTACCAAGGGATCAAAGGAAAAAGAGAATTTAAATTTATATTGTTTGTCATTAATATAATCTATGAACTTGGATATGGACGCTATATGGGGAGGTATATCAAGAGATCATCGATATAGCGCACATACCACAAAATGCCATCTGTAAAGGGATTATTTGTACCATACACGGCGTGGTGCTCCCACCACACCATGAAGAGATTGGCTATAGTGGGTGACGCCGTATCGGCACCCACTAATTGTAGAAAAATGTTATAAAATCTGAAAAAAATTACTCTTCAATAAGAAATCTACACTTAAAATAAAAATCTTTTCTTCCTCAGTAAAATGACTATTTTCTTTCAAGAAGAATTCAATGGCCATTAACGCTAATTCATGTGGTATGCTGGAATAAAGATTTGAAACATCACAATTTAGCCATGTGTATGAAGATGTCCACTCAAAATCATGGAGGACTTTCAGAACACTATTGCTATCTTTCAGATAGCCTGGTAACCCCCAGACAATGGGCTGTAAACACTCATTAACCCACCGACTTAATCTATCGCTCAAAGAGTTATTACTTTAAATTATGGGGCGCAGTTTAGGGGGAAAAGTATTTTTATGCGTTTTTGAAATCCCATAAAATACTGGAGCTATAGGATTCTTTTCCAGAAGAAAATCTCTTTGCTTAATAGATAATACCGACAAACTGTATCCTTCCTCCAACAGTTTATTCAATTTTATTCTCATACTCTCTGTGGGGTCACTGTCTAGTTTGCGATATGTCATTTTATCTTTCAAAATATCTAGTACCAATTTTTTATATAATTCCCTATCCAGCACTACTATTTGGCCCCTTTATCTGATTTTTTTATCACTACATTTTTGTTCTTTTTTAATTCCTGTATTGCCAATCTCTGTTTGGACCATAAATTCTTTTTATCCCTCTGATTTTTGATGTTATTATTGCTTCTACTGATTTGTTTGAGATCCCTCTCCATTGCTTCCTGAAACGCATCAAGGGCAGGGGAACAGGCTAAAATGAAGGATTAGAGAGCTCAAGATGTATTTTAAATCTATCAAATTCCTCCAGATTACCTCCTTCTTTCTGCAGCTCTTTCAAAATTTTCAAAAATTTTTGTTCCATGAAACTTAGATTATTGAATTCATTATCAAAGTCATACTCTTTCTGGGTTGTTACATTATCCTGACTACAAACATCTACCTCTTTATTGATAAAAAACTTTTTGACAGTCAGAAGTCTTGAAAAACCACTAACATCTAAAATAGTATTAAACAAATTTAGATTTATTTCGGGTACAAAATTCATGCCTTTATTTAACACCTCTATTTGTTCCTGACTTAGGATAGTAGAGGTAAATATAATAATATTATGTCCTTCATATTTATACTCATTACCCGACAGACAAACGAGCAATGTTCTGGCCCAGAGCACCCCTTAAGTTTTAACATTTTTTACCTGCATTCACTGTATGCCAGCAGTCACCTCCATTCATGCATTCAGAGAACCGCGGACAGTCACATGAATGATGTATGTGATGTCACAATGGCAATAAAACACTGTAAGTCAAGGGAGTATGTCAAGGTGGCAGTTCCTGTTATAGGGCCCCTGGACATAGGGAGCCCAGGCCAAATAGGCTGCATTTTAATGGGTGGTGAGGATGTTTTGCATGGTTCTCCTGTGCAGAAGCTCTGTATAGAAACATTTGACAAATTTACATAGGGGGGAAAAATAAGCACAATTTTCTTCTTTCCAGCGTTGTGAGAGCCTGGGCCAGACTGGGACTAATAAGCAGCCCTGGCGCAAAAAAAAAACACCAGCCCATTTAAAATAATTTCTTGACCTTCCATATTGCTTAAAAATAGCAACATGGAATGCACACAGAGAATTTTGCACATTACCACGATAAAATAAACTAAACAAGAACATCAACACAAGAAAGAAAATAAAAGTGGAACCTAGAAGCACCCTATCACATTGTCAGGGACATATCGTTGCTTTTGCAGCCTTAAAGGCAGGGACAAGTGTACGCTACCACCAGGTAAGCATCAAAATAACCTGTAAAACCGCCATTGTAACAACACCAGTTGGCATGGATGGCAACAAAGCTAACCAGCAGTCACATGCAAATATTATGAAATTTTAATCAAAAAATAAATGTAGGGACTTACCAATGGATAATGGACAGCACTGTGGACAATGGCAAGGACACGGAGGAAGATTAAAGGATAAATCCAGAAACAAAGCACCAAAAAACACCTTACCTTGGCAACTAACCTTACTTAACTTAGTCCCTTATTTGTCCCTAAGACTTACCCTAACACTATACACCCCTGGCCTTATAGCACCCCTAACAATAGCCATACCAATATGCCAAACCATGCTGGCCCGACCCAAACAACTATAAACTACTAAAGAGAACTCAGGTATAGAACACCCTGCAAGACAGACACATGGCAAAGCAGAAGTAACCGAGAACTAAGAAAAACAACTGGGAAAAGATAACTAACCAAAATAGGAGTGAATACAACAAGCTCACAAGACTATTCTCTTTAATAGTGCCCTTTTCTAACAGCACCTCTTCTCTTTATTAAGACCCTCTCTGTTCCCTCTTCTTTCTAATCGTGCCCTCTTCTATTAGTTCCCCCTCTGTACCCGTTTCTCTCTGTGCCCCCTTCATGACCTCAAAAGAAAAATAAATACTTTACTCACCTAACCATGTTCCCATGAGATCTTTTTGGGGAATCATCTGGTCTGTGCTGTCATCTCATAGGTCTGCACAAGATCACACACACCAGTTGCATGCTGAGGAGGCCACCAGATCCAGGCAGCACCATGAGATGATATCATCATGTCCCTTACATTGGCGAAATATTTATTGCATATCTGGAATTTCATAGCTAGCCTGTAGCCTATGAGAGGAATTGGCAGGTCAAAGATTTAGAGACATAGATTTAAACTGAACCGGCATCCCGAGGACATGGATACAGTTGAAAGTGCCGTTTACTCGGGTTACTTGGGAAGAAATTTGGAGCATGTACCCCAGATGCCGTGTGTAGTCCTGGCTACGGTGGCCCGGCAGCCCACTGGGAGTCTGCCCAGAAGGGCAGATGGCCAGTCGAGGCCTGGCTAAGGCTATGGTAGTGTTACCAACACATGAAAGGGGCACTATTTTAAAATTTTAGAGCGACATGTCCAAAATTTGGTGGCGCCGCGGCAGTTTTTAGGCGCATTAAATCAGTGTAAAGTGCGGCAGAAAGTACGATCCTCTCAAAAACCTGGCGTCAGGTATATGTTGCATAGTAAACTTAAGGCACCTAAAAAGGCGCACTGCGCAAATCGCGGCGCATAGCATATCATTGGTAGCGTATGTAATGCCTTTTGGAGGCGCACAGCATATCATTGCTACTACATGTAATGCGCCTTTTTAGGCGCATTACAATGTGTCATGCCCGGCAAATAATGCACCTAGTTATGGTATATTACAGTTCATTTACATTGAGAATATGGCGTCAAAAGTGTTTTGGTGCAAAATAGCCAAAAAACAGGCGTTTGCGTATTAGGACATGTCACCCTTACTATTTGCTATAATGTCCCCTCAACCCATTGTATACCCCTGCTTCAAGTCAGGGATGTAGTTGTGAGGAGCAGGGCTGGCAAAGCACACCTCCTGGATCCTGAATGCCAGGAGCCACAGGTAACACTGCCTTGGCCAGGGAATTTCTTTTTTTTTTTTTTTTTTATCTGATTCAAAACGCTTATGAGGTTGATCAGGTGAAATACAAACAAACAAATAACAAGGGAACTTGCAAAGTCCCGGTTAGAAAGAAATTTTTGGTTAGAAAAGTCATAAATGATACTAAGAAGAAAAAAACAGAAAAAAAAAACTAGAAAATCAACAGTGTCAGAGTCGTACACTAAGTTAGAAGCATTAAATCAGTAAACTAATCGCGAGTGCAACATGGTAAATAGCAAACATAATGTACTTATGAAGGCAGTATAGAGGGTATAACCCCCGAGAGAGGCATTACATTCAACTCGATAGTAATACCAATAACTATTTATAGAATACGATAAAATTAGGAAAATACACAGAAGTATATATACACATATATATACATACCGGCGTACATACACATACATACACACACACACATGTACATACATATCCACCCATACGCATACACACATATATACATACATAAAAAGGCAGAAAGAGACAAGAAAAAGGAGGGAGAGAGGGGGGCGGGGGGGCGGTATGGAGGTGTGGGTTTTCCCTAAGAAACCCTAAGCCTGTCCAACGGCAGCTCTACTACAAAGGGGAGGTCTAGTAGAAAAAACAGGATGGGTGCATGCCGATTATCGTAAGAAGAGCGCGAAATGCAGGGAGAGTTGGTAAAAAGCCAAGGTGACCATGTTCTGAGCAGTTGTCTCGTCTGAGTCTCAGGAAACCAAAGTTCCTCCATATGGTACGTGTGAGTGACCTCTGTCATCCACTCTGCGACCGTGGGCGGGTCAGGAGACCTCCAATCCTGGGATAAGTGTCTTGGCCGCCTGCAGGAGATGACGCAGAAACGATCTCTTATATGTCGGGATCGGCATGTGAAACATAAAGAGGAGAGCGGCCTCGGGTGTTCTCGGAGTTTCAGCCATCAGTCTCTCACTAGTGTTTGTATACTACTTCCAAAAGTCCTGCAAACCTGACAGCCCCACCAAATGTGTAACATGTCCCTATTTCCGTCCCGCAGCACCAGCAAAGATCCGGCAACCGAGGGAAACCACCGGTGTATTAGAGAGGGGACCCTAACCACCTAGAGATGACTTTAAAGCTAGTCTCTTGTGCCGTGTAGCTATGACTGCTTTATGCCGATGTAAAAGAGCGATACCACTGGTCTTGTGAGAAAGATTTACCCAGCCCGACTCCCAGCTGCACAGTACGACGGTAGAGTTGCAGAATGCGAAACAGAGAGCTCCTTGTAAATAATATAGACGGTGTGCCTAGGAGGAGAGTCCAATAGGCACATCTTCTCGAATGTAGAAAGTGGTCTCCTAAAGTCAACTGCATCCTTCAGTGAAGAGAAAAAGTGTCGGAACTGAGTATATTGATAGGCCGAGGAAGGGTTGTCCACGACTTCTGCAGGGAGAGAGTGGAACGAGACAGTAGTAGATCCTAGTATTAGATTGTGCAATCGCAGTGGAGTCATCTTGGAGCTCCCTAAAAAGGAAGACACCGCTAAACCAGGAGGAAAAGCAGGATTGTCAGAGACAGGAATAAAGGGTCCTGACCTGTCTATTAGGTTATAGGAGAGTTTGTAAGTCACAATCGTGGAGAGGGTATGACGGGTAGTATAAGACGTGGGATATGTATTCCCTAAGGAGCAAGTCCAGATCCAGGGGAGCGACGCCAAGGACAAAGGGCACACCGCGCTCGCCAATCGTACCCATAACCTACCCCTTCCCGGTCCTACTAGGTCTAGGACCCTAGAGTATGCGGCTGCAATATAATATTTTTTGCAATCCGGTAGGCCAAGGCCCCCGATGTTCTTATGCCTAGTCAAGGTGGCATAAGCTAGCCTGGGGCGGCCGGTTGGCCAAATGAAGGTCGTGAACAGACGCTGAACCCGCTGCCAGAAAGAGTTATGGATAAGCACTGGGATAGTTTGGAGCAGGTAGAGTAGACGGGGCAAGATGGTCATTTTGAGAATGTTCACTCTACCAAACCAGGAAAACTCTCTCCTACTCCAGCCCTCTAGGTCAGCAGAGATTTTCTGTAATAAGGGTTCAAAGTTGAAGGCATATAATTTAGAGAGGTCGGTGGGATCCTAATACCTAGGTAAGTAAGACCACTGAGCGCCATGTAAAGGGTACGACGACTTGAGTAGCCTAAGGTCCGCGGGAGGGAGATTGATACCCATAGCCTCAGATTTAGAAATATTGACCTTAAAGTTAGACCAGGATCCAAACCTCTCCAACTCGGACATCAGCGCCGGCATGGAAGTCAATGGGTTCCTAACATAAACCAAAAGGTCAACGGCAAAGGCTGAACACTTATATTCGTGGTCTCCAATTATTATTCCCCTAATTCCGAGTTGGAGCGGATCGCGGCCATCAAGTTCTCCATCACAAGGACATACAATAAAGAGAGAGGGGCAACCCTGCCGAGTACCGTTATGGATGCTGAAAGGGTCAGATAAAGAGCCATTGATTTTAAGTTGGGCAGATGGGGAGTTATAGAGGGCCATGACTCTAGAGCAGAAAGATGGGCCCAACCCTAGACGCCGAAGAGTGGACAAGAAAGAAGTCCAAGAAATTCTGTCAAAAGCCTTTTCGGCGTCCAGGGAGAGGACCATCAAAGGGGGTTCGCCGCTTTTGAGCTAGATGGATAATGTCCAGAGTCTTCAGGGTATTGTCGCGGGCCTCCCTCCCCGGACGAACCCCACCTGGTCCGGTATATCAGCCAGGCAGCAAAGGGTTTTAACCTATTAGCCAATAATTTAGCATAAATCTTTAAATCAACTGTCAATAGAGAAATAGGCCTATAACTACCACAGGAGGAGGGTCCCTTCCCGGTTTGGGGATGACCGCGACATGAGCTAGTGTAACTGAGGAGAAGGGATTAGTAGAGGAGATGAATTAAAGACTGCCAGGAGCCTAGGGATAGAAGGTCCTGGAAAGTCTTGTAGAACTTGCTAGTTGAAGCCGTCAGACCCGGGCTCTCCCTCCTGGAAGGGACTTAATGACAACAGAAAGTTCTGATAGGGTAAAGGTGCCTCTAGGTCTGAAAGAACTGATTCCTGTAGATGTGGTGCTACACCTAGGGCCGGGTACTCCACGGGAGCGGGAGAGGGCACTTGAAGATTGTATAGATTAGAATAGAAAGAGTGAAAGAGGCATGATTTCGGGGTCGTATGTACAACATGACCATTGGTTGTCTAAATGCAGGGGATATGGGAACTCGCGATCTGCTGACGTAGGGCACAAGCCAATAAACTACCTGCTTTGTTTCCGTATTCATAAAATCTACTACGACCCGTTTGCAAGAAACGCCTCCATGAAAGTTCTAGGAGGCGTTTGACTTCCAACCGGGCCATCAGAAGATCCGCCAGTACTTCCGGGGAAAGGGCCCGTTTGTGGGTGGTCTCTAAGCATCTAACTCTCTGAAGGGCAGCCGTAGTTTAGAAGCTCTATCCCCTCTTTAATCTAGTCCCGTGCTTGATCAGGACACCCCGCATTACACATTTAAGTGCTTCCCATTGTGTATTTGGGGAAGTGGTGTCATGCAGATGGTCCGAAGCAAAGTGTTCTACAGATTTAATAAGATCGGCCAGACAGACCGTGTCCAGAAGCAGTGACTCATTAAGTCGCCAAGACCAGCACGGTTTCGAAAAAGAGGACAGAGAACTTACAATAAACAGGGGAGTGATCTGACCAGATTCTGTTACCTATCCAGGTAGAGGATAGCCAGGGAAGAGATCCATGTGAAATTAGGAGGTAATCAATTCGGCTATAGGAATTGTGGGGCGTCGAATAAAAGGAGTAGTCTTTATCCCTCGGGTGTTGCGTGCGCCAGGCGTCGCATTGAAATAAGTTTAAGGACTTCCGGATCTGTCTAATGGCTCGGTACGAAAGTGCGGATTTTCCCGTGGAGATTATCAAGGGTCGGGTCAAGAGTAGCATTAAAGTCTCCTCCAAATATGATCCTGCCCTTCGCCAGCGGGGTCAGCACGTCCACCAATTGCTGGAAAAAGGCCACTTGCCCCTGATTGGGAGCATAGACATTGACTAGAGTGAATTCATAACCCTCGATCATGAGTGAGAGAATCAGATATCGAGCCAAAGGGTCCACCCAACAATCCAGGACCCGGTGCGCCAGTGACCTATGTAAAGCAATGGCTACTCCCCTGGACCTGGACTCCTACTCCCCTGGACCTGGACTCTTGGCCAGGGAATTTCAATACTGAGAAAGAACAGCAAACTGATTTTTTTCCCTGGGTGATGGAAAGCCAAGTGTTTACTCTGTCTTCCCCGATGAGCTCCTTCCTCTACACTAATAACTAATGGATACTAATTAAACTGCATATCTTTAATATGACACAAAAAGCTGACAGGTATTACAGTACAGCCTAATTACTGGATGTGAAATTGTATCAGTCACGGAAAAGTTTTAATATGCTGTGCATAATTAAATATGATTGAGTTTTGGAGAGTAGATTACTACATGGAGGTAGTGAAATTCATCAATTTATCTGGAAAGATAGAACATTAGATAAGACTCTGCATCAATTTCCGATTTTTCCTTCTCCCTTTTCTCTGTTTTTCACCATGACTTAAATATAATGGGCCTCATTTATCAAAATTGTGAAGTTGTAAATCTGTCTTTGTTGCCCATTGCAACCAATTGCATCTCAACTTTCATCTTTAAAGGGGTTGTCCACCTCATAAAAAAAACTATTTCAATGGCTCCCGGGCTACCCGTAAAATAAAAAAGACTTCTGCTCACCCTCCTCCATTCCCAGATTGCAGTAGCGCATCTCCCTGGTCTTACTTACAATAAATTACATCACCGCTCGAAAGTTCACAGCTTCAAATGGTGATGCAAGAAGAGGCACATGACCACTCTAACCCATCAGCGGCTGCAGATGTGACGTACCCATTCGGATGTGATGGTATGTCGACAGAAGACCGGGAGAGGCGCTGTGGGAACCGTGGGGGGAGAAGGGTGGAAAAGTGACTATAAATAGTTTTTTTTATTTTTCCGGGGGCCAGGAGCTATTGCAATAGTTTTTTTTATGAGATGGAAGACCCCTTTAAACTGCTCTGGAAAGATGAAAGCTGAGCTGTGATTGGATGCTATGGCCAATAGAGACAGTCATAGAGCTGGATGGTTTTAATAAAGGAGGCCTATTGCCTTTTTGTTTCAAATTGTTTTCCAGGACTTTAATATTAAAAAGCAGGGTTGAATGAATCTTGCCTAAAAGTGGATTTTTCCTGGCTTTCTGCGATCATTACTGGGTATCCTCAGGGCAGGGCTTGGATGGCATGATTTTAGCGATTGAAATGTGGGCAAGAATTTGCGCCTCCCACCAGCTTCTACTAAGTCTTTATTTGCAGTTCCTTACTTTTATCTCATTATCAACATTTATGCAGCATTTTTTGTAAGGTTGACACTTTTATAGAGAAATAATTTTGCATAATTAGAACTTGAACTCTTGGATATACTATGATTTGGAAGAAGCATCTGTGAGCCTGAGAGGGTTTTTCCTACTACAGACATATAGTGCCCATATAGTGGGGTCTAAAAGGGTGTTCCCAGCTCACACTTTGATGGCACATGGAAAGGATATGCCGTCAAAGTGGGACAGGTGAGGGTCGTCCCGCTAAAACCCACACCTCTCGTAGGACTGGGCCCTCGGACGCCTCTGCGCAGAACAGAGACCGCAGTAGAAACTTCGTGCGGTAGTCTACACAGCACAGACTTTCTACTGCCCGATTTCTAAACCGCCAGCCCTCCGCTGGAAGATAGAATATGTTCTATCTTCTGGCAGATTCCCATACAGTTCAATGTACTGGGCCGGCAGGAAATCCGAATGCCAATCACGCAAACCAGCACCAAAAAGAGCAGTAAGTGAAGTTAAAATAACATTGGATTAGATGTGTAGACATAGCCTAAGACTGGATATTCATTATCCTTTTGCTGTCAGTAAACTCAGTAATAAATAAGTTATGTTGAGCAAACTTAGGTTTAAATAATGGCACCTTAGTCCATTTCCTTTACATATGCAATAACCTCTTAAGCTCCCCCTACTGGTGACTGCAGGCAGCCAGAATGTTATCATTGAACTCTTTCCCCCACAAATATATATTATGAAATGAATTTAGACCTAAAGATGAATTAGTGTTACAAAGTAGACTTTTCACCTGCGCTGGTATTCAGAATTTAGCAGCGCCTGGCTTAATGTCAGCAGTTTGATAGGATGCCACCTCTTGCTTGTGACATATCACTTGTCACAGCACGCTCTGTTCTTTGTAAAAGAAAGTTTAGTGATTGATTCTTTCTATTCACTTTCTGTGTTTAATGTACTGTAAGTGCTGATCAGCTTTACTGCCATTTTGAACTCGCTAGTGCCCTACTTCTGAGTAATAAATGAAGCTTGTGAGTTAGATTTTAATGTCTTTCTTTCCACCCATTTCTCTCTTCCTTTGAAGTAAACTACACTGGCTTTGATTATTCCTTTTGTACGTGTTCTCAACAGGAGTAAATTGGTTAGTGTATTTACTTAAATTGCTTTACAAGTCATCAATTTTAGTACTGTGCCTTTTTTTTAAGACGCCTTCATTCTGGTCTACGTGTTAAATTGATAACATTCTTTAAATTGCCGTCTGTTGTGCACATCTTTATTGTTGTTATATACAGTAGTGAGAGGACTGCATTATGATCACTATTTTCCAGGTTAATTGGAAAATTTTCCATAAATGTTCCACTGTTTGATATTATTAAATCAGTTTTTATCGCCATTAATTAACTTATAAACTTCAAGTTAAGAAACCAGCAGTGATATTATAACTAAGAGCCCCCACGGTAATTACAGTAGCTTACAATTACAGCAGTGTTCATTGTACAGCTTGGTATTAGTGATAAGAACTTAATATTTTCTTATGCAGAGCTTAATTTACCTAAAATAATTGTCAAAACCTCATGAAAAATATCTGTGCATTTCATAAACCCCAATGTAGGGTGTCACTACTGTAACGGTCTGCGGTAGTGGATCCTCTGGACCACCACAAGCGATGGTGTAAGCCACGCCAGGGAGCGGAGTCTAAGTAGGTCCGGTTTTCACCAGAGCCCGCCGCAAAGCGGGATGGACTTGCTGCTGCGGATTGCTACCAGGTCGCTACCCCTAACGTGACTTTCTTGCGGTGGCAGCCGAGGTGTTGAGCAGTACAGAATCGTGAAGCAGGCTCGTAGTCGGGGACAGGCAGAAGGTTAGGACAGGCGGCAATGGTTCCTAGTCGGGGACAGGAAGAAGGTCAGGATAGGCGGCAATGGTTCGTGGTCGAGGGACAGAGGCAGAAGGTACGGCACACAGTAGACAAACAAGATACTCAGGAACGCTTCCTCTCAAGGCACAGGGCACTATCGATTCAGTAAAGTTACTGGGAAGGGGCAGGACTTAAATAGGATCAGCGCCCGATGAAACCAATCTTCGGCGCGCTGTCCCTTTAAATTTGGCTGCAGTACCGCGCGCGCGCCCAGCCAGCCACAGGAGCACGCGCCCGGCCAGGAATAGGAGCGTGGTGAGGCAAGTGCTGGCCAGGGAAGCACACTGCGGGATGCGGGGACGGAGGTGCGGCATTGCCCGCCACCGGAGCCGCAGCTGGGGTGCAGGTGCGCCCGCGGCCAGGCACGGGGGCCGCGGGTACACTCATAACAACTAGGTTGATGCAATAGGTTATCACATGTGTATAAGACCTATCAATAGCTTCTGCTCTAGGTTTTCATTGTGGCAGGCACAAACTGAGAAATACAGGGGCTACACTACGTTCTCCGTAGTATGACCGTATAGAATAACACTTTGGGATCTTCTACCTCAGCAGATCAAGTAGCAACAATTAGTGGAAGAACTTGGAATCAACCAGGTGGAAGGAAAGAGACCATATGGATATGTCTACACAGCAAATGTTAAAATACTGTCCAAAATCTGATCTCAAGTTTGCGCAAAAAAATGCAATCGGTTTTCAGATTTCCCACCAGCCCAGTACATTGAGTGTTCGGGAATCCGCTGGAAGACAGAACATGTTCTATTTTCCGGTGGAGGGGGCGGTGGTTTAGAAATCCCACAGTAGAAAATCTGTGCTGTGTACACTACAGCACAGAATTTCCATTGAGGTCTATGAGGATGGTTACAGTCGGACGTTTGTGGATTCTGAATCTGATTAAAAAATCGACTGTAAACCTGTACTGTGTAGACATAGCCTATCACCAATTAAACCAGTTAAGAATCCAGTTTAGGGAAGCAGTCCCCTCCCTACAGGGTGGATGTGGGGGATACAGGAGAGATCTCAAAGGAAAAAAAAATTAATCTCTGTTCACACATTTTGGAAAGTGCAGAAAATCTCCTGCACATTACTTACACGTAAATGCGTATCTGTCTGCTCTGACTATCTCAAAATAGACTTGTAAGTGCCCATTTAACACAAATGCGTTCACAGTCAATTAGGGTGGATTCTCACATTGCAGTTTATAAAAAAAGCAACAGAAATACAAGCAATTGAAAAATGCATGCACTCTGTAATTGACCCCAACTTTACCTGTGTTCCAAATCAGAGTTCGTTACAAAACCACTGGTAGATGTTTTGGATGCTGTTGAAAAACCCAACAACAACACAATGTGAGATTCAGCCTTAGAGAATGGAGTAAAAAAAGCACAGTAAATACGGTAATATAACCTAGTTCAGTATATTAATATAGTACCAGACCCAAGCTCAGCACATAAATATGGTACCAGAACAAAACTTGTTACAAAAATACTGCATCAAAACCAAGCTCAGTGCATAAATACTATACCGGAACAAAGCTAGTTACATGAATACTGTATCAAAACCTAGCTTAATGTATAAATACTGTACCAGACCCATGCTTAGCACATAAATGTGTTACCAGAACAAAGCTTGTTACATAAATACTGTATCATTACCAAGCTTAATATAAAAATACTGTACCAGTTTCAAACAAGTTACATCCTGTATCAGACCCAAACTCTAAACATAAATACAGTAACAGAACAAAGCTTGTCACGTAAATACTGTATCAGAACTAAGCTCAGTTCATAATTATAGCACCATAACTGAGCTCAGTATATAAATATGCTATCAGAAGCAGGCACAATAAATACATATGGAACAAGAGCCTTGCTCATTAAATAAGTTATGTATCAGATTAAAGTACAGTTAAGTAATTATGGTTTCAATACTAAGTTAAGTAACTAAAGGGTATGATAAGGGGGAGAGAGGCTGAGCTCTGTGACATAGATTTATATGATTTGAAGCAGGATTTCCTAGTAAAAAGCATAGAAAAAAAGCTATAACAGAAATTTAAAGTACTGCTTTTTCCACCCACATACAGTGATAAACAGCTCACTCTGTACACACAGTGATACAGAGAAAGCTGTCAATCACTGTATGTGGATGGGGTAAGCAGGACTTGCACTTTCTCTTAAGGAGACCTATCAGTATTTTATCTGCTGTTTACTCAGAAATCCTGCTCCAAATCATATAAACCAATACATCACAGTCCTCATCCTCTCTATGATATAATCCTATATATCATAGAGCTTAGCTTCTCTCCCTCTATCATATTCTGCTCTCAGATAGAGTAGCACAAACCACCTAAAGGTTTGTTTCAAGTTCAGTTTATATATACAGTACTAGAATCAAGCTCAGTACATTAATGTGGTACTAGAATCATGCATAGCATATAATTATGGTACTGGAACTAAACTTCTAAACTTAATACATATATACAGTCCCAGAACCAAGTGCAGTTTATAAATGTATTACCAGAACAAAACACATCAGAAAAATGAATAATGAATTGTAGCATGCAACTTGATTAGGATTTGTTAAGTAACAATATGTATTATATTGAACTATAGCTCCTAGAATGACCTATATAATGGTAAGGATATGCTGGAAATGGTTTTCATAAATGTCTGCAACCATCTTCTCTCTGTAGACCATACAATGAATTTATTATAGATCAAACACAGTCAGATGCAGAATGAACATTTACATGTGAGTTGTAGTCACACAGTTTCCTTATTTTTCTGTTCTACCCAGGCCTCCATGATGCTTTCTTGCAAGTTTGCCATCCAGATGTCTGTGGCTTCTAATTTTTTTCTAATCGCTTTCTAACTACACAAACCTGCTGTCCCCTGTAACAGTATCATAAGTGCAAACAAAGCAAGCTTAGAACATGCTATGATCAGCAGCCTGCCCTGTGCTGTTGTTTTAGTTAGACAGTGTATGTGCCATCCACAGTTTCTCCTTATGCAACTCACCTTTTTTGAAGACAAAGAAGGAATGAGTTGCTTAGTGAGGAGGTGGGGGAAGCCAAGGAACTTCCAGCCATGGCTGGTACTTTAGTGAAATCTTGTGTTTTAGTTCACGTACAAGCTCGGGCAGGCCAACAGGGAGGCAGGGGAAAGCCCTGGTGGAGCCCTGGGTATGGTGAGCCTACCATATTGAGAAAGGCAGAGCAAGAAAGACAAAAAGCAAGAGGCATATGCAATTTATTGTAGTCGTAGAGTGGGCCATAATTATCAACTCTACTGGTGGGCCCCAGGTACCCCAGTATGACACCGTTCATGTATGGGCACTTCATCTCTACCATCACATGTCAACTTGCCTAGGGTGTGCTGCTCCCTGTGTTCTTGAGAAGTGGCACATTCAGGGGTGTTTCTTCAAATTATTATTAAACATGGGTGCCACTACTCCATCTTTTTACTAGGTTACACTGCCTAGGGTGGGAGGCTCAAGTCAAGTCATGGTAAATGTATCATTGCTCATGATCCTCAGTAAGGAGAGAGCTTGCATTTAAGGGGGTTGTCTCACTATAACAATTCGAATTCAGGGGCATGTTTAATGGCTTTTTTTGGCTACTACTGGCCTGCAGTGATGAGCTGCTGAGGACACCAGGTCTGTAGTTATAGCGACCAGTGCTGGCAGCCTATCAGGAGAGATCAAACAGGTCTGTTACTATAGTGACCTGATGAGCAGATGCAGTACATACAAGTGGGTTTATCTAGTAATAGGTAGGACACTGTTAATGGACACATATTGCAAAGTGACTTGTTTTTGCAAGATCTTTAACATAAAAAGCAATCCTTCTAGTGAGACAACTTCTTTAAGGCATCTTTGACATGAGGTTGAATAGGCTGTTCAGAGCATGTCAGTATCTCCATAGGTATAAATATATCCATAGCAGCTGCTATGGGGCCCAGGAATTGAGGGGGCTCTTTCAGGTGCAAGAACATTGTTTGTTCTTGTAAGAAATAACAATATGGTGGCTTACTAGCATTATGATGAGTGTCTCTTATATGTGGCAATGTTACTCATACCTGCAATGATTCCTACCTATGATGCGGTTTCAGTTTCCTATTGCTTAGTGGCGGGGGCCCATCTTGTTTTGCTATAGGCCCCCGATAAATGCTAGTTACATTACCAGAACTAATTTGAGGCAACTGCAAGAAGCTCTTCTGTTGACATGAGCTGCCTGGACTAATTGCTCTCTTCCCAGAAGCTTCTGTTGTATGTAAATGCCCATTGAGATGCAAAAGTGATTTCAAATCTTCACACACAGACATGGTGCCTCTCCTCATTGAGATACATTACCCTTCTGTAGACTAATTGCTGGGATTTTGAAGGCCAAAAGAGGTCCAATGTGCTATATAAATAGTAGAAATCACATATATTCAACAGCAAGGTCAAGCAAACCGAATTATCATATCACGAAGCCGTAACAGGCAGCTATTTACAGAGGATACAGATCCTGCAAAGGAGAATATACAGTTCAACCCTGTGTGGGGTGTCAGCTCACAGGTAGTCGCTTGTTTAGGACAGACACAGATTTTGGTGCAAACTTAAACACAAAGGGGGACATGTATAAAAACTGCCTAGGTCTAAGACTTTTTTGTTGCCAATAGCAACCAATCAGAGCTCCTCTTTCATTTTTTTAGAGCACTATATGAAATGAAAGAGGCGCTCTGATTGGTTGTTATGGGCAACAAAGAAAGTCTTAGACCAAGACAGTTTTCATACAAATGGGACCCAAAGTTTATTGTTCCTTGAAATTGAACAACAAAAAATACGTTTCCTTCAGCAGGTAAACAGAAACCAGGTCAACGGTGCAGATTTCCACAGGCAGCTTTACACTGCCACAACAACCAGGGGCTCCCAGCTTTACCGCACAGCCCCACCTCGAGCTGTCACAGCTGGCCTGGTAAGGACCGGCCTGGAGAATGGGAGCAACCTTTCTAACCCAGGCTCTCCGGCCGCAGAACAGATAACTCAGGAACGTAATGTTACTGGCAGCAGACTATGGGTGAATCCCCATGGCAGTGGACAAATACCGGCCGGTTTGCCGGCCGGTATTTGTCCGGTTTTGCGCCCGTCCCCACTGCCGCGGGGAGGACGGCTTTTCTCCGCGATGAGCGGAGAACAGCCCTCCCCCTCCCATTGAGTTGTTCATATTCCGTCCGGAAACCGGACGTAAGAATGAACATGTTCAATGTTTTGCCGCCGGACCGCCGGCAGCAAGACCGTCAGGCGGAAAACCCGTGCAGTGGGGACTGCTGCACGGGTTTTCCATAGAGCACAATTGTGCTCATTTTCGGCCGGTTTTTCAGGCGGTCTGAAAAACCGCAAACCGGCTGAAAAACCGTCCGAAAATCCATGCCGTGGGGACATGCCCTATAGGTTTTTTTTTTAATATTACATTGTCCAGCCACCTCAGTGACACATACCTGCCATCAAAATTTTACCCCTTGCCCTTGCCCCTTACACCTGATACTGGTTCACCTTGCACTTGGTACATTAAATGTACTGTATATTTTATGTGAATGACCCCCATGTAATGCTACATTTTCTCTGCAGCAGTCACTAGAAAGGAAATGTATAGGTAGAAGATTCCCTAAGGGATTATCTGTAAGGGAAGCTAGACCCACAGTGATCATCTGACTTCAAGGGAATCTTTATTATACAGGGCTTAAAGGGGTTGTCTCACTACATTGATTCATCTTATCTCAGTCCTGTTTTCTTGGTTTCATTTTGAATTCAGGGGCATTTTTACTGGCTTCTACTAGGCTGCAGTAGAAGCCAGGTCTGTAGCTATAGCAACCACCGCTTGCAGTCTATCATGAGAAATTAAACAAGTCTGTAGCTATAGCGACGTGAGGAGCTGATGCAGCCTGTACAAGAGGGGATATCTCAGAATAGGTAGGATACTATTAATAGATATATATTGCAAAGTGACTTATTTTTGCAAAATCTTTAACATAAAAAGCAATCCTTGTAGTGAGACAACCCCTTTAACTTAATTGGACTCCCATTTTAGGCATGTTTGGCAGCCTTCAGGGAGATTTTGAGTCCTGATGCATGACAATTTGCAGAAACCACACCATTCATTTTATATGACACCCACTCTTTTACAGAAAAAAACACACATCGCTTTCACAACTGTGTAACAGCTATAGAAAAAAGGTGATTGGAGGATGTGGTGTCACCCACAATTCCTGGACCTTGGAATCCAGAAAAACTGGGTGACGCCTCATCAATCAGCTTTCCTCCACAGTTATTCTTGCTGCAGCACTCTGCACCAGGTGACATCGGGGCAGAGTCTCATGACGTTTTATGCTGGCACCACTACTATATAAAGAGCAGCTGGCAGCTACTTGGCTGTTGGCTGAGGGAGGCTCGCCAGCTCTACCAGGAGTACGGGAGACCTCCACTCTGCAGGAGTCTCCTGCACGTTCCAGAAGAGTTGGCAAGAACCGATTAAATAACATAATTGCATAGATCTGATCATTACAGACTCAACAAAACCTATTATGTGTACCGTTGTTATATTTTTAATATTAATTGGGTAAACAATTTTTATTTGGGAAATGCTTCTTCTGCTCGTTTTTAGTTTTTTCTATGCTTAGACATCTTTTTAAGGGTATGTTCACATAGCATATTGGGGCGCGTACTGTACGTGCCACAATACGCCAGGTGTTTTAGAAGTATGCGCTGTCCAGAGCGCACTTTTAAAGCACAGGGGAGGGGGGGCCGGCCCCATTCCCTTTTACTAGACATGTCACTTCTCTCCCCCAGTGTACAATACTATTTCTCTATGACAGCTATGAATTACCGTAATTGCAGTGCCCATTTTGGCCGTATTAAAGCGCAAATATGTGGTGAAATGCGTGCCGCAATTACGGCGTGTGAACATACTCTAATTATGTTTTTTGGTGTGTTTTTGTTTTCACTTCTTTCATCCCACTATAGGACTTGATTGATTTTAATATACAGCAATACATTACAGTCTTGCTATGTATTTTGCCTGTGACAGTCAGTGTATTAGATCCTTTCTCAGGCATTTGTACAAGGCTTATTTGGCCTTCGGCTGCCGTGGCATCTATCAGCATCCCACAATTGTGTTTGTGGGGAGCTAATACTTAGACAGAGGGAGCTATCCTCCCTCTGTTAACCACCTGGATGCCAAGGTTGATACTGACTGTGGCATCAAGGGGGTTAATTGGCCAGGATCTGAGCTGGCTAAATCCCCAGCCACTGCAGTGTGAACCTGTCTGTACATTATTACTGGCTCTTAATGCTGGTGATGTGGCAAACCTTCTGGGTCAGAACCATCTCAGTCCTGTCCAACTCTTCCAGGAGCCCAAGAGGACAACCTTTTTTTCAGAAGTCTCCTGTAAGATCCGGAAGAGCTGCAATTCTGCCTTTAGGATTTTTTAGTGACTTGGTCTTCTGTGAAGCTAAATGGTAAATAAAAAAGACTTATGAAGCATTTCTATGAAGATTATATTCATCCAGACTGGAAAATAGTCAATAACACAATACTGCAGCACTCGTTTAAGGATATGTGCACACGACGTGTTGAGACTGTGTTTACATACGTTTATAGGTGCGTGTTTGGATCCGTGTTTTGGACCCTAAATGGACCCAAATACGCATCTAACAATGTGCAATATG
This sequence comes from Phyllomedusa bahiana, assembly GCA_025379985.1. Lineage (NCBI taxonomy): Eukaryota > Metazoa > Chordata > Amphibia > Anura > Hylidae > Phyllomedusa > Phyllomedusa bahiana. The sequence continues at coordinate 20,950 of JAODAL010035196.1, read as the reverse complement.
ATTTTTCATTGCTTTCAATATAAAACGTGCATTGACATTCAGATGAGTGATCGCCGATGTGTGTTTACTTGCGTCTTTCTGATGCGTCTTTCGGATCCGTTCAAAGAATTGAAATGTCAATTCTTGATATGAAAGACACAGCAAACTCCCTATTTAAAACTATGGGATGCAATCCTGCTGCAGCCAAAACGCATCCAAACACGCACCTCTGTTTGAAACGGATCCAAAATCGAATCCAAAACGCGGTGTGAACATACCCTTAGGTGGAACCTGTGGCAAAGGAGGCTTTTATAGCAGCTGTACTGTTAAGGGGTTTACTGCAACTGCTACATTTGTGCCTTTTTTATCTTAAATATTGAGAGTAATAGAAAAAAGTTTATCTCGGTAAACAGGCAAACATCAAAAACTAAAAAACAGAGTATGTACAATATCCTCACAAAGTAAATTTTACAAACCACCAGCAGAGGTCATGATTGCCCTGCCAACATCTTCCTACAGTGCTAGACACTAGCAGTAGTGGCAAAAATGCCAAATATATTAATACGTATTTAACACCCACAGTATGCCTTTTCCAATGCCTTGTATTTGTGCATAACTAAAACTTGATGCTGGGAAAAGTTGTCTGCTTTATTCAGAATAATGCAGGTTGGCACTACCCTTTATTGCTATTCCCGCTTAGATGGCTGGCATCTCAGCTGCAAAAATAATGTTTTGCTGACCGCCCACGCCAATACCCCAAGTGCTAGAAATTACTCATGTCCATATATCTATAGACCATTCTAATGAGTAATGGGAAAACAGTTGCAGAATTATTATGCTCATTGGTGATGGTATTCACATGTAATGAATAGATTGGCACCAGTCCTTCCTGGCAGATGTATACAGACATGGCAAAGCTCTGATGAAGAGCTTAATATACAGGAGATAAAACAGCAATGCAGATGGGATGAAGAAACGGGCACTGCCAACTGTGCAGGTGAGCTGCTTGGCACTACTGCAGCATATGTTTGCAGCTTCTCATAAGAGGAGGATGTGATATTTCTGGTGTATTTTTAATGTTCCACCATCTTCTCTTACAGAAGAGAAACATTTAAAGGACTAGTTCTTGTTAAGAGTTGGCCCAGCGTGAGCAGCCGGCTACAAGCACATTGGCAATATTCATGTAAAACATTAAAATAGCTGAAAAAAAATGACCTTTTATGCCAAGGGTTAAATTCTTGGACTCAGACAAATGCCACATGTAAATTGCTGAGCACATCTGCTGCACTGTGTCTATGAATGTGAGCACTCTGCTCTATGATATTCACAGGGTACTTATCAGTTTGCCCCTGTGCCCTTGTCGTGCTGCTGATCTCCTGTTACACACTGATAATGCCTGTAAATGAAGGAGATTTATCACTGAGCACAGAAAGCAAAAGGAGATAAATAGGAGCAGACAGGCGAGAAGGAGGCTCCAAGAAGATGCAACAGGTGAAAAGTGGGAGAATACAGAAAACTGGAGACATTTTATAACAGGACAGAATAGAAAAAATGGTTGACAGAGAGGAGGGGATTACAGCTTCTGGAGCAAAATCCATACCTGGTCCAACTGGCTGATGATGGTGTATAGAATGCCAGCATGCTGTATATGATCTATACATACTAAAAACCCAGAGTATCTGCTCTGTTGTGAGATATGTCTATGCAGCTTCATTATATAATGGTGCCAGGAGGGTGATTATAGGGGGTGCAGACGTTGCAGCTGGACCTTGGAACACGAGTTGGCCCTAAAGGTCCCCATAGCTCATAAGCGGAGACGGTAACATACATGATAGTTGAACACACTGATATAGCAGACACATACTATAGGGGGTGCAGAGATAGTAGTCGCTACTGGGCCCTGCAGCTTGAGGGAGCCCAGCACATGGTAGCTGGGGGGCCCATTTTACTTTTTGCAATATGTTGGATTGTACTTTATATTATGTGTTTTTTGGTGGGTTCTCTTCTCTTATTTGTCAATTTATATTTTTGATCGATCATTCATTATATTTATACATGACTCATTGGACCTTTTATGTGTCCATCAAATATAGGAGATGTGATTGGGCAGTCTTTGTCTATATATATACCATCTTCCATTCACACCAGTATTCCCCCTGAAGAAGCCATAGGCAAAACGTGCGTCGGGGTGTGTTGCTCCCCTCCATACACTGGGTGACACTTGGCTAAGTATGTGAAATGCTTTAAGTTTTTTGTATTTTTTATTTTTTGATCTCAGCCTTTTTTTTCCTGAAAAATACCGAAATTATTTGGGAGTATAAGCCGCCCCTATTAATTAAGCCGAGGCACCAAATTCTCCCAAAAAAAAAAGGGGAAAACGTATGACTCAGTAAAAGGGCCAAAGGAAAAAAATGCAGGGGCTATTTGGAAAAATTTTTAAAAAATTTAAAAATGGATACCAATAAAAATTACAAAAGGCATTTAAATGCCCCCCCATGGGAAATTTTTGGGCGGTTATATCCCCCTATTGCGGGGAAAAGGGCGGGTTTATATGCCCCAAAAAGGGCCAAAATAGGGCCCCCCATGGGCATGAAAAAGGGCAGTTATATGCCCCCATAAGCGGGATAAAGGCAGGAAAAGTCCCCATATGCGGGGAATGGGGGCGGGCTGTGGGGGGGAAAGGGGCCCAGCTGTAGGAGGTATGGGGCCGGCTGTGGGGCGGGGTATAGGCAGCTGAAAGGCAGGTTTTGGGGGGTTTATAGGCCGGTAAAGGCAGCGGGTAGGCAGGTAATAGGGCCGGCTGTAGGCAGGAAATAGGCAGGGGTAGGAGGTTTGGGGCCGGTTTTTAAGGCAGGTATAGGCAGCTGTAGGCAGGTATAGGGCCGGTGTGGGCAGGTATAGGGGGTGTAGGCAGGTATGGGGCCCGGCTGTAGGCAGGTAAAGGCAGCTTGTAGGCAGGTAAAAGGGCCGGGGGTTAGGCAGGTAATAGGCGCTGTAGGCGGGTTTATGGGGCCCGGCTGTAGGCAGGAAAAAGGCACTGTGGGCCCGGTTTTAGGGGGCTATGGGCAGGTATGGGCAGCTTTTTAGGCGGGTATGGGGCCGGCGGGAAGGCCCAAGTATAGGAAATGTGGGCCCAGGTAGGGGGCCCGGCTGAAAGGCTTGGTTTGGGGCGGGCTGTAGGCGGGTTTTATAGGGAAGATTAGGGGGCGTAGGCAGGTTTTAGGGCGGGTATGGGCAGTGTAGGCAGGTTTTAGGGCCGGTGTGGGCGGTTTAAGGCAGTGTAGGCAGGTTAGGGCCGGCGGGTAGGCAGGTATAGGGCATTGTAGGCAGGTATGGGGGCCGGCTGTAGGATATAGGCAGCATAGGCAGGTATGGGCAGGTTTTTGGCAGTTTGAAAGGCGGGTATTGGAGCTGTAGGCAGGTAAAGGGCAAAAAAGGGGGCCCGGTTTGAAAGGAGGTAAAAGGCAGCTTAGGCGGGGTATAGGGCGGTATGGGCAGCTTTGGGGCAGGTATAGGGCCGGCTTTTGGGCAGGTTTTAGGCAGCTGTGGGCGGTTTAGGGCAGGTTTTGGGGCCCGGGTGTAGGCGGTATAGGGCAGGCTGTGGGGCAGGTATAGGGCAGGTGTGGGCCCGGGTTGAAAGGCAGGTTTGGGGAAAAGGCTGTAGTAAGGTATGGGCATTTTTTAAAAAAAATTTAACAAAAACCACTTCCCTGACTCCCGCTGTTTCCGTCTCCCTGCCGCCCGCCCCTCCGGTCCGCCTCCCGCGCCCGCCTTCCCCCCCCCCGGGTCTTCTGGGAAAGGGCGGGGGTAAACTAATAAAGGCCCGCACCAGTGTAAAGGGACCCCACGCTGCCTGTGCCGGGAAAAATTTGCGGGCGGCCCCGCGATTTTTGCCCCCCCCCCGGGAAGGAAATTTGGCGGAGCGGGGAAAGGGGACGTTTCTGTGCACCGCGGGTGGGGTATTTTCTTCCCCTGAATGCCTCCGGAGGAGTGCATATAGGGTGAAGGGTCGCGGACAGTGCCCCGGACACTGGGGTTTCCCCTGGGGCCTTCAGTTATATGCGCCCCCTTTTGGAGCCGTTTAAAAACTAAAAGGTCCCTGTAAAAGAAAACCCCGGGCCCAAATGAAACGCGTTGAGTCCCGGGACAGTGACTGATTATAAGCCGAGGTCCATTTTTCAGCACATTTTTTTTTTCTAAAAAAACCGCGGGCTTACACTCAAGTATATAGGGTTTATGTGCCCCTTTTTTCCCCTGTGTTTTTGGAGGGTTGGGGAAGAAACATTTTGTTTGGGTGTGTTTTTGAACTTTTTTTTTTATTTATAATTTTTGTATTTTTTAGGGGTTTTTTTAATAAAATGTATATACTTTTTACCCCTTTATGGCCCAATTTTGGTTTTTTTGCATTTTTTATTTCCATAATTTTTCTTTATTGTCTGGAGTGGTAGCCCCTTTTAAAATTTTTTTTAGGTGATTTTTAAAAAATTTTTTCCCGGGGCTTAGGGGAAAGTCTCGGTTTTAAAACTGTGTCCCAGTGCCCCATTTTTAAAGGGTTTTAATTTCAAACTTTGGGAAAAGGGAACAAAGCCAACTGTGTATGTGTGTCTCTATCCATTCTCTGTAATGGGAATTTTCAAAAGTTACCCCAGCTGATTTTTTAAAAATGCCAAAAGCAATGAGCAGAGAGGGTTTGCTATGAGGCAACCCTTCCGTTTCCCCTGCAGCGGTCATTTTCCCATTTTTCTAACCCAAAAGGGAAATTTTGGAGATGGGGGAAAAAACTTATAAAAAATGCCCCCCCCTATGAAATATCATTTTTAAATTCTTTTGGGTTTTCCCCCAATGGGGTTTGAGGGAAAACCCTTTTGGACCAAGAAGATAAGGTTATAAAATGGGAACAAGCCAGCGGCAACAAGCAGAGAGGTTCAGGCACATGCGTGGCTCTTCCTATTTTTTCTCTATGGGAGTTCTGAGCGTGCTGGGCTGATTTGGAACTTTTATAGAAATGAACAGAGAGAGCCGCGCATGCGTGGTAGCCTCTTGGTTCTTCGCAGCTGGCTGGTTAGGAAGTAGGAGCAAGCCGGCTGCAATAGCATTCACAACTATCATTTATGGTATCCGTTTCCTTCTACAGGTTAGAGGGACCTTTTGGACCACAGAGTTAGGGTGAAGGAGAAGAGAACAAGCTGGGGTCAGTGAACAGAGAGGTTTACGTGCATGCGTGGCTCTCTCCATTCTTTTCCATAGGAGTGTGTTAACCTTAACCATAATCAGGACTCTCATAGAAATAAACAGAGAGACCCGCGCATATGTGGCAACCTCTCCGTTATTTGTAGCCAGCTTGTTCCCATCTCCTAATCTGGAAGTTAGGAGATGGAAATAACTTTATAATAGCGACTGCAACTATTATTTATAGTATTAGTTTCCTCTTATGGGTTAGTGGGACTTTTTAGACTAACTTGGGTTCCAGTGGCAACCTCTGCACCCCCTATAATCACCCTTCTGACACAATTATATAAAGATACTACATAGACATATTTCCCAATTGAGCAGATACTCCATTTTGTTAGTGTGTATAGATTGCATACAGCCATTTTCTCTTTTGTGTTCCGTCCTCTTATGCTATTTCAACTTTTTTTTAACTGTTTTAGACCAGCCTCTTCATGCTGCCAATAACATATGCTATTTTGGCCCTGTCCAATTACAGTGTCACTATTTATTATTTGCTTGCTGGCAACTTTGGCTTAAAGGGAATGTCACCAAAAATGAGTCATTGTTTAAGTCCCATTTTTATGTTAAACACATTTTTTAGGAATTTTTGGTTGTTTTTTTTTATTTTTCATATCAGTTTAAATATTTTTTAATAATTCTTAAGTCTTGCAGTTTTCACTTTGGCCACTAGGCCTTGTTTGCACTGCTTTGACAACAGTCAGAGAGATGCTTTACAGTAGCTTCATGCACATAGGAGACTTAAGACTGACTCAGTCCCATTCACTTCTATGGGAGAGTTTTCTAGTCATGCTCTGTGACCCGGGAAGAAGTCAGTGTGTAGGGAGGTGAAAGGGTGAACTGTGACTCATCTTGTGACTGGTGGATCCTGTGTTATGTATTCACACTGATGTCTCCTTTCAGTTTGTGCTGATAATGAGCAGACAACTGAGAACCTTTCTGTACAGAACAGGAAGTGTCAGACAATTATTAGGCTTAGTGGCCAAAGTGAAAACTGCAGGACTTATTAAAAAATATTGAAAGTGATATAGAAAATTAAAAAAAATATATAACTAAAAATTCGTAAAAAATGCGTTGAACATAAAAATGTGAGTTAAACAATAAGCCATTTTTGATGACACATTCCCTTTAAGAACTCGGTTGCAATTGCCACTTTGCTAAAGAAATCAGAGATTTATTTTTTGCTTCCACAAGAGGAAGTTTATCGGGGGCTTAGATTACGTTTTTTGAAAATATAATATTACAGGTTCTGGGGACGAGATTCTGGAGATATTGATTCAGGGATTCTCCTGATTGCCATATTGGAGCTGGGAAGGAACTTTTCCTCTTATATGGGACAATTGGTTTGTACCTCATAGGGATTTTTGCTTTCCCTTGGATCAACCCTGTAGGGTCATAGGTTGGACTCATGGACCTGTGTCTTTTTTCAACCATATCTACTATGTTACTATTTTGTAAGCTGATATGGACATTGTAGGTTATAGTGAAAGAACTAAAGAGCCAGTGGATATAAGTGAATAAAGGTTCATAATTCTGCTCAGGAGATGTGCCAGCTTTGCCCGGATACATTTAAAAATGGAAGGAGATTTTAACCCAATAGAAGTCGATTTATAGTTGAGGCAATATAAAAAAGTAATCACTCTTTCCTGCTTAGATACACTTGACTACAGCTTAACTGCGATAAATGTTCATCTTATGTAATATAAGTAATGAAATTTCCCAGCAGCCTGCCCTAATGAAATCTGCGGCCCACGCCTGTGAACCGAGCAGCGGACAAATGAGAAGCAGCCATGCCTAAATGCCACCAAACCTCTTATGTGATATTGAACAGAGAGTGGCACAACAGTCATGTGTGCAGCAGAGACCAGATGATGCCCTGACAGCAGCGGGCTCAGGGGCTGGGTTCCCTCCTGGCCCATGGGTGACAGTGACAGATGGGCCAAGCAAGCAGAGCAGGGCGGGTGACTTATTGCAGCTGCCAGCCAGTGACACAAACCCATTTGGAGCAGGAAGTGATAAATGTCCCACTCGGTTTAAACACAGGGAAGTAAATTCCTCCCGACAGCCACAGCTTGGCTGATTTAACCCTGCCATACCAGCCTCTATCATAATACTGGTGCCCAAGGACTATGAAGGTCAAAGAGAGTCAGCTCTTGTGTCTAGTGCAGGATCAAGGAAAAAAAGAGGAGCTTATTAAACTACTAATCATGACTGAGGCAGTAAAAGACAATGGAGTGGAAGGGGAGAATGAAGGGCAAGTGAAAGGAAGGAAAAAGCAATGACATTGTAGCGATAAAAGACACAAAACAGGAGGAGAGATTTGAAGCACGAAGAGAGAGGAAGATACAGGAAGAGAAGGAGCAGTGACACCTGCAATACAAGAGACTCGCATCCTAGACCTCAATTAACCCCTGGCCCACACATAGCAATTACCTGGCGATCACATGGGAGACATTCTCTTTACCATTATAGAAAGGAGGTGAAATACAAGCAAACCAGGACATCCTACAATCAACCCCACATAAAGAGACTGCTGACGATGAGCTTAGGGATTCCGAAAGAGGAGGAAGAGAAAGGATGATTGGAAGAGAGCGGAAGATGTTGGAGGGAGAGGAAAGGGGATAGTTAGAGGAACATAGCATGGTCTCAACATTTCTTCTCGGGGAATACATATATGGCTGAAGTAATAGACAAGCTTCACTCTTCTAGTAGAATCGGTTTTGAAATTTGGTTTAGGTGCAATAGCATTAGGACTATTTCAAAAGATCTAAGCATGGAAGTTGGATCTATTATATGTATACATCTCTGCCATATGTAATGGATGTAGAATACAGAAAAGACATATATGATGGAGGCATCTCAAAGATACTTTATATTGTTCAATTAGTTTATGTGAAAGGACAATATACAGATCTCTTGTTTGATCTTTCTACACTTAGGTCTATAGCAACGACAAGGGAGCATACTCTACATCTAAAGGAAAAAAGGTTTTCGCTGCCACAAGAGGTGGTGATGGTGCATTCACTGACCAAGTTTAGGAAGGGTTTAAATGCCTTTCTTGAAAACTATAATATTACAGGTTATGGGAACTATATTCAATCTAGATGTTGATCCAGGGATTGCCATATTTGGAGTTGGGAAGGAGTTTTTCCTCTTGTATAGGACAATTGGCATCTGCCTCCTTTTCTCAGGATCAACACTGTAGGGTGGTTGGACTTGATGGACCTGTGTCTTTTTCTGACCTTTTCTACTATGTTACACAGACCAATATGTCAATGGCACCTCTATACTAACCAACATCCAACCTGGCTCAGAGCTTAAACCTAAAGAATAGGAAACAAAAAGGACAACAATTTATAGAAAATAATAGATTTATAAATATATACTGAAAAAAAGGAACAAGTAGACAAATATAAGATGGATTATACAACATCTGGCAAAAATTATAGCATCACCACAGGCGGAGGATGTTCACCCAACATCATAGATATGACACAAGGTTTTTCTAATAGCTGAACATTCTGGCTTTGTGAAACAGGCCTTAAATGAATGAATGTTAATTATTTTAATTCTTGGCATATGTTTTTCTAAATCAAGTAGAGCAAAATATAGGAATCACTTTGTAATTTGTATTTCTAAAACAAATACCAACACAAATCTAAAAATGTAAAGTAGTTTGAGGTTAAAAGGAGTGATAAAGAGGTGTTCTCACAATGCTCTTTCACAGCACCACAGCCAGCTTTAGATTCACGTGTGTTATTTATATGTTGTAATAGGAAAGTGTGTTATGTACAGTATATCCCAGCGACTACGGATTGTTTATGAATACCCCCCTTACCACAGACTGATTATGTGCATTCCACTGTCTACAAGTTGGCTTATTCAAGCATCATTAACTCTGGTCATAAACCTCCTCTCTTGTTTATTGAGGTTGGGGGTAACAGGTTATCTCCAGTGGGATTTTTTGACATGGGGCATAGAGTTTATCTACTTCAAAGGATGGCCAGACTCTCATCTGTCCATCCACGCTTGACACCCCCAACACATACTGTATTACAATCAACTGACAAATATAATAAGATACTCCTTGTCCTTCCCCTTTAAGGACCTAACCAGCCAGTCAAGGACAACAAAATACCCTGAATGAACTGATGGGCAGCTCTGAAACCTGAACTTAATGTCACAGTATAAAAATATGGTCGCAGTAGAAAACCAGTTTCACAGCTTGTGGTTCAGCAGACAGATGAGCTATGTCCCAATTCCTTCCTTGTCCTAGAAGATTATCTATGCTATAAGAGTTTGATGGTTTTATTAACCTAGGTAAACAAACTCCCGTGCTAGAGATAAAACTCAGCAGGGAGTGACTCACCATGGTCAGATCGCAGCTTGTGGAGCAATCAGAAAAGAGAGAGAGCAGAGAGAGGAGGTCAGTAACATAGAGAAACTTGTATACATTAGCAATAGATAAAATCTTCTTTATCTCCTGTACAAAGCAAAATCAAAACAGCAATGTATGTGGTAATAGTCTTCATTTACCTTACCCTGTATACTAAAAGCTAATAATTGTGATGAGAATACCCCTTTAAGGATCTTGTTGAGTGGGATGCCCACATTCCCCAACACTGCTGCTACAATAGCATTCTTCTCACTCCATCCAACCCTCTGCCACTCTACTCCTCCTGGGGCATCTATTACTGCATAGGGCATATGCACTTTGGTTTCCAGTCTCTTGAATGGCCAGTGCACACTACATTTTCCCACACAGTTCCATTAACTATACAGAGATATTTTTTTTCTCCCTAACTAAACAGAAAGGTTTCTAAGTTGTTGCATCATACAAAGGTGTTCCTCTGGAGTAATAGACTGTGATGAAATGTAGATTCTAGACATTAGAGGAAATAGAGAAATTGTTGTTGATTTAGATAAATGAAAAAACAATAGATAATAGCATTTCTGATGCAATCATTTGTGAACAAGCAAAACTGTTGCATGCCGATCTGTTAAAAGCCTGAAATAAGGGCTGATAGCGGTGGAGTGTATGGTATATTGTGAAGTGGTATGTAGTGTTGTAAGAAATGAAGAGGCAGCCAGTGCCATCAAAAACATGCTAAGGAATATGCATGAAGGATATGAGGAGGCTGAGGGATCCATTCCCCAATGAATATTTTAGTGCTATGAGAATTGCTTATTGTGGAAAAAAGTGCCGAACAGACCTATATCACTTAAAGGGAATGTGTCTTTAAAAAGGACTTATTGTTTAACTCACATTTTTATGTTCAACACATTTTTTAAGAATTTTTGGTTATATATATATTTTTTTATTTTCTATATCAATTTCAAAATTTTTTAATAATTCTTAAGTCCTGCAGTTTTCACTTTGGCCACTAAGCCTAATAATAGTCGGACACTTCCTTTTCTGGACAGAAATATTCTCAGTTGTCTGCTCATTATTAGCACAAAGAGGTTCAAATTGAAAGGAGACACCAGTATGAATAGATAACACAGGATCCACCAGTCACAAGAGGAAATAGTCACAGTTCACCCTTTCACCTCCCTGCGCACTGATTTCTTCCCAGGTCACAGAGCATGACTAGAAAACTCTCCTATAGAAGTGAATGGGACTGAGTCAGTCTTAAGTCTCCTATGTGCATGAAGCTACTGTAAAGTATCTCTCTGACTGCTGTTAAACCAGTGCAAGCAAGAATGCTGCCCCCACAATCATATACTGTATAGACGACCAAATTGAGAAATCTACAATCAGAAACTAAAAATGGTGAAGAAGAAAAGAATATAGATATATAGAAAACTTCAAGACTTAAGAATTATTTAAAAAAATATTGAAAGTGATATGAAAAATATAAAAAAAACAACCAAAAATTCCTAAAAAATGTGTTAACATAAAAATGGGACTTAAACAATGACTAATTTTTTGATGACACATTCCCTTTAAGAGGAGACGGCACTGCTAGGGCACAAACCGATGAAAAAATTGGACCTCAAAATTACCAAATCAGCTGGCCATCTTAATAAATACTTACCTAACTAAATGAGCAATGTGGAATTAGCACTATTGTATTTGATATATTTCCTCTATGATATATGTCCACTTATATGAATAAAAATCTAATGTTGTGTTTTTTTGCTTGTCTATATGACTATATACAATAGGACAGCAGAATAACATAACTGCTGTATATGTAACATAATAATATAATTATATAAATTTGATCTTGGTGTATATAAATTCCCAAAAGCCATCAATAAGAAATTGCTCTTTATATATTGGGAGCTTTAGTAAAAAGAAATGAGGTAGCAAAAAAATGCAGTAAATTGCTATATATGTGATACATCAATAGCTGATATCGTACGGGAGCTTTAGCAACATTGCATTGTTTCAGTCTGAAAGAGGAGACGCGCATGCATTGGGAATTTTTCATATGTGCGGTTCATTCAGGGCCAACAACCCTTCTGCGTATGCGCTGGTACATACAAGCTGGTGAGTAGTGATAAGAAAGAAGCTGTGTGCAGATGCTTACACACCTGACAAGTATTTTGGGGGGAGTTTAGCCCTATATAGGTGGAAGGCTTAGCTTAATTAGTATGCCAAGTGTTAGTGTGAGGATGCATGGACAGGACACATTCCCCACAGCAATCAGTTTTTGATCATGGGAAAGCTGTGTGCCTGCTGTAGGGGATGTGGCATCATTCCTGCACCCAGTGATGTCAGGGCAGCATCTCATGATTCTTTAATCTGGTACCACTACTATATAAAGATTTTTTTCTGACTTCTGCTGGATAATCTCAGAGATCCTAATGTACAGTCAGCCAATCAAACAATGCAATCTAAAAAACGTGCATCGATGCACACTGGTGTGGCAGTAATCTACAAACACAAACCAATATCAGCAGCACACTATTAACACGTAAAAACTCTCAAAAAGCACATAGGAATTTTTGGAAAAGCATTTCTGCTACTTAGAATACATGAAAAATGTTTAAGTTTTTAAATAAATGCAGAGTACCTTGTAGCTGGAATCTTCTATCTCTGAAGTGTGGAGGTCTGAACAGACCCTAAGAGAGGTAATGTTAGTTTAGGTTCCCAGCTGTATTGAGGTGCCCTTGCTGATTGGGAGGTGGGCTTAAGCAGTTTTGATAAAAAATGTGAACTAAGAACCTCAAATTTTTTTTATGTATCCTAAGTAGCAGAAATGCTTTTCTAAAAATTCCTATGTGCTTTTTGATAGTTTTTTAGTGTTAATAGTGTGCTGCTGATATTGGAATGTGTATGTATATTGCTGCCACACCAGTGTGCACCTATGCTAATTTTTTTCAAAAAAGTTTTTGGGATGTGCAGAACCAAATATTATTTTCTAGACTGTTTGTGTGGGGGAGTGGCTGCCCCTCGTTGTCTTTTTGCACTCCGCCCACCTGCACAGGTTTTTAAATCAATGCAGAGTTCCTTGTAGCTGGAATCTTCTTTCCCTGAAGTGTGGAGGTTTGAACAGGCCCTAAGAGCGGTAACGTTAGTGTAGGTTCCCATCTGTATTGAGGTCCCCTTGCGGAGTCGGAGGTGGGCTGAGTACAGTTTTGATCAAACATGGGAAGTAAGAACCTCGAAAAATTTTCAGGTATCCTAAGTAGCAGAAATGCTTTTCCAAAGAATCAAACAATGCAAGTCTTCTGACCATTTCCTCCTATCAGAAGAGATAAGGACAGTGTACAGTAATGAAGGCAACTAGGCAGCTAGTAGTGATGAGTCATTATGTACACATAGTTATCACTGTATGTGTCTAACACCCTCCCCCTGAAGCTCTGTACTGAATGATTATATTCCTGTCAGCACCTCTAGTTACATAGTGTCACTAGAAGTGGCCAGATCTTTCTCTGCTCAGGTCACGCCCACCACAGGGTAGTGTTTCTGAACTAAGCCTGGCTTCAAAGCAAACCCACTGGGTGATGAGAAAATGTCCATTGACTTGAATGAATATGCTTTGATGTAAACCCTTCCATTGTAGCTTTGGCTGTATGTTTAGGGTCGTTGTTCTGCTGGAAGGTGAACTTACACCCCAATCTCAAGTCTTTAGCAGCCTCTAACAGGTTTTCCTCCAGTATTGCCCTATAGTTCACTACATCCATCTTCCCATCAACTCTGACCAGCTTCCGAGTCCCTGCTAAAGCAAAGCCTCACCAAAACATAATGCTGCCACCACCATGCATCACGTTGAGGATGGTGTTGTCAGTGTAATGTGCAGTGTTGACTTTCCTCCACACATAGCATTTGGCATTAAGGCCGAAAGTAAAATTTTGGTCTCATCTGACCAGAGCACCTTCTTCCGCATTCTTTCCATTTTCCCCCTACTTAGCTTTTTGCAAACTGCAAACAGGATTACTTCAGACTTTCTAAAAGGGCTTTCTTCTTGCTGCTCTTCCATAAAGGCCAGATTTGTGGAGTACATGACTAATAGATGTTCCATGGACAGAGTGACCCCATCGAGCTGTGGATCTCTGCAACTCCTCCAGAGTGACCCTGGCCTCTTGACTGCCTCTCTAATTAGTGCTTTCTATTTTGGCTATCAGTTTAGGTGGACGTCCCTGTAGGTTAGCTGCTGTGCCACACTCCTTACGTTTATGAACAACGGATTGAACAGTGCTTCATGAGTTTGTTCAGAGCTTTGGCTTTTTTTTAAAACCTAACCCTATAGTAGGTGGCTTCTAAAGGCAATTGGTCACTTTTTATTTAGGGTTATCAGAGTACATTGGGCTGAATACTGTACACGCCACACTTTTCAGTTTTTTCATTTTCAAAAATTTGGATAAGTAGGTTTCATTTTCTTCACGCTTTACAAATACTTGCTACTTTGCATTGCTATATCAGTAACAGACATTTAAGTTTGTGGCTGTAACATTTAAAAATGATGAATGGTTCAAGGGGTATGAATACGTTTGCACTCACTGTATACAGCATGTATGCTTTGTTTGAATATTTTATTGAACTTTTTTTACTATATTTTTAGTCGCATTAAAGGACTTCATGATCTCTTGATCACTAGTATAATACATCTTTTTTATCGTGCATTCCGCCTTTAATACCAACATTGACAGGCATCCTATTAGGTCTTGCATCTGCCAAGTCCTAATAGATGTACCTGGACCTTTATTAGGCCACTTGCTGCCATACCAAGCAATCGGCACCCTGTGATCACGTTGCAGTGGACCCATGGGCTTATAGAAGGAAACCCTTCTCTCTGTCTAACTGCTTAGGTCGTGCGGTCACTATAGACTACATCATCTAAGGTATTGACGGTGGGTTGAGAGTCTTCTCTGACCTCGGCTGGTGAAACGAGAGCCCAATTATGTGTATCAGCCATACATGTCGCTGATCCCTTGGATACAGCTGCGATACCCATGGGACTCCATGATGGATATAATCGTTATATAGTGCTAAGTGGTCAATCTTCCTGGTTCAGAGAATTGCTACATCCAACAGATGACACTCAAGAGTTCCAGTTCTTTTCACATAAGGGTATGTTCACACAATGAATTTTCAGACATATTTCAGGCCATGTTCCGCGCCGAAATACGCTCAAAAATAAGCTTTATGTTCTAAACACCTCTCATTGATTCTAATGTAAAGTAGCACCGTCATTCACATGAAACGTATTTGCGATGTGTATTTTAAGACGATTTTACGCACGTAAATTTAAGTGCCTTGTGGTGTTGATGCTTGTAAAACCATAGGAAACAAAATAATCTTCAAAATACTCTTTAAAATACGCCTGTAATCAGAAGTTTTCTGAAGCAGATTTAGAAGCATAAAATTACACTTTAAAATACGTCAGGTGAACATACCTTTAGCCTTTTAGAATATTTAAATACCAGTGGAGTATAAAAACGTCAAATCTCCACACTGACTTGGTGCTTCTCCCTAATGAGATTCTCAACCCCTTTTGAGCAACAGTCAATGCCTGACATCTAGCCAGCCAGTAAGTTCTACTCTACACTGATGAGGGGAAAACACCCCGAAACAGCTGTATAAAGATGAACAAAACGGGTATGGCTTGAATCCTTTTCACATGTCAAGGCTCAGTAAGTTGTGACTGGAGGATTGCTATGTCCAATAGATGGCACTCAAGAGTTCCAGTTCTTTTCCCATAAGATTTTTGGTTTATATATAGATATATATACTGAAGTACTTTAATCCTCATTTAAGATAAAACGCGTCTTTCAGAAATATGTTTCCATTAGCATAGGTTTATTTTCAGGTATTACACATCCCCTACAGGTCACACATATACTTTTTCTCCCTCTTATATCTTATAAATATACTTGATGTAGAGCACTGAAGCTTATCTTGCCACGTTTACCAGAGCCTTTCAAGATACCCTCCTTTTTAGGGACTTCATTGAAAAACTTCCCAGTGGGTTTTCCCTTGGAATTCCTTTTATCTTTCTGATTTAAAGATCAAAGAGTAAGCGCTGTTCATTCCTTCACCTCTTTCTTCTTTCTACTTCTCTCTTTATATCTTTCCTAATTCCCGCCTTCTTTATTGTGGTTTAATTAAAGATATGTTTATTTAAGATGATAGGACTGAATGTTCCTAAAAAATCCTCACAAATGTGCAAAAAAATGGTTTATCTATTTCTCGTGCCTAAAACACTAATGTTTAAATTAATGACTCATTGTTTAACTCACATTTTCATGTTAAACACATTTTTCAAGGATTTTTGGTTATTTTTTTTTTTTTATTTCCATATCACTTTCAATATTTCTTAATAATTCTTAAGTCCTGCAGTTTCCACCTTGGTCACCAGGCCTAATAATTGTTTGACACTTCCTGTTCTGTAGAGAAAGATTTTCAGTAGTCTGCTCATTATCAGCACAAGCAGGATTGGATTACACTGAAAGGTGACACCAATGTGTATAGATAACACAGGATCGACCAATAGGAGATGTCACAGCTCCTCCTCTATCACTCCCTGCACACTGACTTATTCCAAGGTCACAGAGCATGCCTAGAAAACTCTCCTATATAAGTCAATGGGATTGAGTCAGTCTTAAGGCTCCTATGTCCATGAAGCTGCTGTAAAGTATCTCTCTGACTGCTGTTAAACCAGTGCAAGCAAGAATGCTGCCCCCACAATCATATATAGACGACCAAATTGAGAAATCTACAATCAGAAACTAAAAATGGTGAAGAAGAAAAGAATATAGATCAGGGTCTTGATTTAATAAGTAAAAAATAGAAAAATGGTGACAGATTCCCTTTAAAATGAATAGTTTCCTTCACTTTTTAAATCTGTTCTGCACTTTGTGGTATCATAGCATTCCCATCACCCTGTCTAAGTTCATAGTAGCTAATATTTGTGTCCATAAATCTTTGCCTTATACAGTTGTGGAGATGGAGTTCTATACAAAGGGATGGCTCCTTTTTATTAAACTGTCAATATGTGATATAATATTCACCTAGGCTAACTTTCACATTACTGAAAATAACATTTGGAACTGTAGGTCTTTCCTGCAGAGGTTGGAAGATTTTGCTGAAGACCCTTCAACTTTGTATTTGACCATAATCTGGACACCTATATAAAATGGAGTGCCACCCCAAAAAATAAAACCATCACATATGACTTGATCCTGCAATAGACTGAAATTTGGAGGATCTTACATCCTAGGGCATAACCGTACACCAATTACTTGCTCTGTAGTGACTTCAGCAGGATGTATTTCCCTTGTGACTAGAGCTAATATATCAGGCTGAACCATGAAATAGCCATAGGCTTCCTCAGCTCGGTAAGGTGTGCTTTACTCTGAAACACACTTCAGGGATAAAACACTCTTAAATTGAGGTGGGCATGGAAGCAAGTACATTGCCCCAAGAAGAAGAGTAAAAAAAAGTTGAAATAATCTGTGTTGTAATTGCACGTTTTTATTTTTTACCATTGCTATAGATAGTCAGATGGGTAAGTAGATATGGGATCATATGACATATAGCTAGACAGTGTTTTGGTAAGGATAAGTTTGTGTAGTGTTTATGTACTGTAGTTTTATTAACCTATTTACGCAGCTACAGATGGACAGATGTAGTTAGTACATGGTGTTCTAGAAAGTGGTATATTGTATGATATAACTCTTAAAAGAGTGTGTCACGGCACACGTTATTGCTGTGGAGGAGCAAGGCGCTACAGGGGTTAATCCCTCTAGCCGGTTGACACACCCAGGGAGAAGCCTGGCTCATGAGCATAAGATTGACAGCCTGGCTTCAAATCAGCTCAGAGGGTGTGTCACACAGGCCAATAGAGGTGCCCGGATGCCGCACCAAGCAGCTACTGGGGCGGTGTCCGGGCGTCTCATTTAAACCTGCTCAGTGTGTTCAACCTTTGCCTGTGAAAGGTTCTCCCTAGTCCTTCTCCTGGTTTCCTGTTTGTTGTTACTCTGTTTTTCCTGACTCTGGCTTGCTCCTAGACTTCGTTTCCGTCCTACGTTTTTGTACCGCGTTCCCTCCAGTGTTTTGACCCTTGGCTTGGCTTTCGTTATTCTCTTGTTTTCTGATTTGTGGCTTTGACGTACCCATACTGTTATTGACCCGGACTGTTGACTTCGTGTTTCCCTGACGGCCCTGCACATAGTAGCGTAGGGCTTGTCGTCCAGTTGGGGTCTGCCATCTAGGTCAGCACGCCAAGTAGGTAGGGACAGTGGGCTGGGTGGCAGTCAGGGCCCACTGCACCTCCTCTGACGTGACATTTTCACAGGCCAATACCTTCCTGCTCTCCACGCACCATGAACCCCATGACGGCGCTGGTAGAGCAGATGCAGGGACCCAGTTGGTCCAAGATCTGGCACTAAGGGTGCGCAGCAGGAGACCTCCCAGGTTACCCCCGGGATGGGAGTTCCCCGACACCGCTGCCCCCTTTTGTGGAACCCCTATCCAGTTACCCGATAGGTTTTCAGGTGACAGGAGGGTCTTTCTGTCTTTCAAGGAAGGCTGTCGCTTGTATTTTCGACCCCGCCCACATACCTCAGGTAATGAGGAACAGAGAGTGGGAATTGTCATGTCCCTTCTCCAAGGGTCCCCCCAGGAGTGGCCGTTCTCACTACCCCCAGATCCATCCGAATTGTCCTCAGTTGACAGATTTTTTGTATCCTTGGGACTCCTCTTCGACGACCCTGATAGGGAGGCAGTGGCCGAGACTCAACTCACCACCTTAAGGCAGGGTAAGCGGACGGTAGCGGAGTATGCTTCTGAATTTCGCCACTGGTGTGTTCTGTCAGGGTGGAACGACCCAGCTCTCAGGTGCCAGTTCAAAGTGGGATTGGCCGACCATGTTAAAGACATGTTGGTGGCTTATCCTACCCCGGGCACTCTGGATGATGCGATTGCTTTGGCAGTTCGGCTGGACAGACGGTTTAGGGAGAGACGTCGGGAACAGACCCTTTTGCTCTGCTTTACGCCACTTCCCCATTCTGCTACCACCCCAGAACCTGCTAGAGCGACAATACCCCCGGAGGAGCCTAAGCAGTTAGGGGCCTCTTCTATGGGTGCTGCCAGTGACCGCAGGACCTCACGTCGCACCCAGGGACTGTGCTTCTACTGTTGCGGAGATAGTCATCACATCTGTGAGTCTCTCGGTTCACATATTTTGATCAAAAGATGTTTAAGCTGCCCACGACTTTCAACGTGATCTCAAAATCGGGCAGTCCTATCCTATCTTACCTCTCAATAGAGCCAATTCACGGCCTCTCACTGGGTCAACCGACCTCCATTATACAGAGAGAAAAAAATAAGAAAACACACCAGACTTGCAAGCTGCACTTCTTATGATAGCCTGTGAGAGTGGGTGGGTGCAGAAACCCAAAATGGAAACACCCCTTCCTTCCCATATAGGTTAAAATCAATGTACACCAAGTATAACGTATGTTTCTGCACACAAAAACTGAGCTGGTGTCTGACCACTATGTGTTGAGAGGTGAAAGGTAGCATAGGACTGCCCTATTTGAGATCACGTTGAAAGTTGTGGGCAGCTTAAACATCTTTTGATCAAAATATGTGAACCGAGAGTCTCAAAGTTTTTTCATGTATGATAGATAGCATAAATGCTTCTTTAGGGATTTCCACGTAGTGTATTGCCCTTTTTACAGTAGTGTGCCGCTGGCGGCGGTCTGTGTGTGTACATGTATAATTACATGTGTGCCGCAGCCCTGCCAGTGGCACCCAGGTTTGCATACGTTTTTTCAGAAATGTTTTTGTGTGCAGAAACATACGTTATACTTGGTGTACATTGATTTTAACCTATATGGGAAGGGAGAGGTGCTTCCATTTTGGGTTTCTGCACCTGCCCACTCTCACAGGCTGTCATAAGAAGGGCAGCTTGCAAGTCTGGTTTGTTTTTTTATTTTTTTCTCTCTGTATAATGGAGGTCGGTTGACCCAGTGAGAGGCCGTGAATTGGCTCTACTGAGAGGTAAGGACTGCCCGATTTTGAGATCACGTTGAAAGTCGTGGGCAGCTTAAATATCTTTTGATCAAAATATGTGAACCGAGAGTCTCAAAGTTTTTTCATGTATGATAGATAGCATAAATGCTTCTTTAGGGATTTCCACGTAGTGTATCACATCTGTGAGTGTCCCAGAAAAGAAGCCGTGGCCGGAAAACTCCAGCGCCTAGGTGACTCACGGGAAGGTCACCTAGGCGAACAGTATACAGTATATATTGTGTCAAAGAAATTGTTGCTTCCAATTAAAATTTCGTATTTTTCCATGTGTGATTCTGGGAGCGCATTTGTGGATTCAGGATCAGCCTCCAATTTCGTGGATGCTTCATTCGCCAAGCGTCTGGGCCTACCCTGGAGACCTCTGTCTGATTCCCTGCAGGTGGTGGCTATTGATTCTACCCCGTTGGTTAAGGGCAATATCCAGTATTGCACCCCTGAACTTGAGATGCTTATAGGGTCTATATATAAGGGGAGTATATTGTTTATCATGGAGGACTTACCTGCTGATGTTGTGTTGGGGTTGCCCTGGCTTCAGAAACATAACCCTGTGTTTGATTGGAATTCTGGGGAATTAATTAGGTGGGGAAAGCAGTGTATTGAGAAATGTCTCCCAATTGTTCTTGGTAATTCGGAAATTGAGCAGATTCCTGCCTTTATTCGTGATTTTGCTGAGAAGTTACCCCCACATAGATCATATGACTGTGCCATCGAACTATTGCCGGGGGTGAGATTTCCTAAAGGCAGGATATATAATCTGTCGGTTCCTGAGAGAACCGCCATGAAACAATACATTGCTGAGAGTCTACAGAAGGGTCACATTTGACCTTCCATGTCCCCTATGTGTGCAGGGTTCTTCTTCGTTAAGAAGAAAGATGGAATTCTCTGCCCATGCATCGATTATTGGGAGCTCAATAAAATAACGGTAAAGAACCAATACCCCTTACCATTGATTCCTGATCTTTTTAATCAAATTCAGGGGGCTAAGTGGTTTTCTAAGTTAGACCTAAGGGGGGCCTATAATCTTATCCATATCAAAGAAGGGGATGAGTGGAAGACCGCATTTAATACCCCAGAGGGCCATTTTGAATATCTGGTTATGCCCTTTGGGCTGTGTAATGCCCCCACGGTCTTTCAGAATCTGGTAAACGACATTTTCCGTGAATTGATTGGTCGTTGTATGGTCGTATATCTGGATGACATTTTAATTTACTCACAGGACTGGTCGTCACACGTATAACACGTGCGGCAAGTGTT